>JBBPLV010000908.1:0-13071 GCA_038089975.1 Boletellus ananiceps | reverse complement strand
GGTGGATGTTCCATTGATTCCTATGCCTTGGCCTCGCCGAGATGTTGTTTCTCAAGTGAGAGCAGTTCAGCATTCGACTTGGCGCTGGGACCTGTCGTGGACCGAGGTGGAAAGGGTTGCATGAGAACGACGAAGCACGTAATCGACGATTGACGACAGCCGTGTCGTCGTTGGTCGGTCATGTTGTCAGTAGCAAGAGGCGACAGGGCTGGACAGTGCTGACTGGCGTAAACGGTGCACTCACCATGGGCTCGGGCGACGACTACGCCAATGAAGGGAGCGTCTCGACAAGGGTGCAATCGAGCTAGACAAAAGTTGTTAACAGACCGGCGCCGGACGCGATCGAGGACGTCGCGTACACTGCCAAGTGTTCATTGCAAACCCCAAGACTCACGCACGCCTACAGATCATACATTCCAGGCGCCTTCCGCTGCCACTGCCATCCAACGCCTTTTCTTGCACCCCTCTCCTGTCTCGCGTTCAACTTCTTTCAGGACTGCATCTTCACCGCCGGAGCGCACCCCCGGCAGCGGCAAGGCCATCCCACTCGCAAATCACACGCTCTCCCAGCATTGTTCGCGAGATCACCTTCTCCGGCTTCCCCGCTCGCATACTCACTGATTTACCCCTCGACCGTGACTACGGCACGAGCGCGGGGCAACTCACGACTATACCGCTGAGATGGTGGGACTGGGAGATATACGACCTTCGAGGATGGCCTTGTATTTCTCCGGGCGATGGAAATGGTGCGCACCATCATGTTCTGATTCACCGTCGTTGCCTAACCCGGATCGTCATCGAATGGATGGGCGAGTCCGCCGTCTACCGCTCCCTCCTGTGGTAGATCCGCCCTCGTCATCACGTTCATCGTAAGCTGGTGACATTGTGCCAGGCGTGTTGGAATGTTCGGTACTTGGTACTGTGTTTGTGCCGCGATTGTTGGCGAGGTACGGCGACAAAGTGTTCTGTGTCTTGCAATGGCCGTTTAGGTATTTTGCCTCAAGCGAACCTTTCGCGTCCAGTCGAGGTACGCGCAGTATGCGCATGGCATCTGCGAGGAAACGCCAAGAGCCACGGGCCAGAGCAGACCTCCTATTACTCGAAATGGTTGCGCTTCCCCTCTTGAAATGTCTAGACGGAAGGAACCAAAGATACGCCCCGAAGCTACATGTGTCGATGTGTCAAAAACTGAAGGTTCGGCATGTGTTCAACTTGAACGATCAAATGGAAAACATCGCGACGGGCTTAACGATGGGTATAACGAGACCTGATGGGGCTCTTGAGCATGGCGAGGTTTGGACTGATCTACGAGTTAGGAGTTCTCTGCATTGATCTGGTCCTTCCAACACATCCATGACCTCGTTGACTTGGACAGAGCTGGGGGGTGAATGGGAACGTCGAGCATGGATCACGTTGCCTCATCATGCCACCAAATGGAACTACTCGTACAACCACTTATTTACATTGCACCTTCTTTGAACTCAATATCATATTTGCCACTCTCTGCGCTTCCTGTCGCGGAAACCCACATCGCGACTCGAGCTTTCCCGCCAACATCTTCTTCTTGAGCAACCCAAATCCGCTCTTCACAAAATCAAAGAGCATCACCATTAAATCCAAAAACCAATTCTTGATGTCCTGTTTGTATGCGGGACGGTCTCTGCTCAGTACCTCGCGAAGCATCTTCTTGAGACTTGCTTGCGACTTTGCCCTTTTGGAAGCATGAACTCGAAGATGTATCGGCGCGGCCGTAATACACGCGTGTTGAGTGCTGTTCATTCCGTATTTCGCCAACGTCTGGTGGTTACGGTCCCACCACTCCTCCATCACCTTCTCGGCCTCTAAATGCGTCACCACGATCGCGAGCGGGACACGATTCGCACAGAGGATCTCGACAAAGAGACGATAGTGGCGCTGCATCGCCACGGTGACCCTGCCGCCGCGGATGCAGAACAGGAGAAGGTCCACGCCGCCGGCGTTATGCAAGTTTGTGATGAGACTGTGGGCGTTTTCTATCGCCTTGAGCGGGTCTCCGTTTTCTTCAAGCCCGACGGTGTCCCAGACGTTGAAGGACATGTCCTTGTCTTTCTCCTCGAGCATCGTGTCTGTTGCGTTGAGGGATTCATTGCCGTCTTCGAACTCGACGGTGTCCCAGACGTTGAGGGACGAGTCATCCTTGTTATCCTTCTCCCCGAGCGTCAAGGTGTACTTGGTTGCCTGCAGAGTACACGCTTCCGTATCCGCGGAGGTGGGCGCAACCTCTGTGCCAGCGATGAGATTGACGACGGCGCTCTTGCCGGCGCCTGTCTCCCCAAACAAGACGACATTTTTGGGGAGTTTGGGCACTACAGATTAAAAAAGTGGCCAGGTCAGACATGACTGGCGTTCCCTGAACAGATCAGTGCTGGTCTGCTCACTCTGACCGCCTGAAGCAAGTGTATTGGTTGAAGATGGTGGGTCGTTGTTGACTTGGGTCATTTGTGAGGTCCTCGGGACGCAGGGGACGCTTGATCGAGAGAGAGATTTATGTTGAGGTCCTGTACTTGCTGTGTGCGTCCGAATTCAGTGTGAGTCCGAATTCAGTACGCCGATATGCCGACTGAAGCGGGCCCGACCGAGCAGGAGACATCGATAATGGTGGTCAGTCCAACAGAGTGCACTTCGAAGGTCTGCCGCGTACCTGCAAGTTCGAGCCAAGCCTCTACTTCGATGCAGAGAACCGCGGGATTCACAGCAACCCAAGTCTCTCAGGCACCGCCTCCTTGGCAGGATTTATGCAAGATCACCTGGGATGAGTATCGAGCATCCCATTGGAACAATGGCGGGCACATCGTCGCCCTCACTTCATGGACCGGAAGGGGCGAGTGCTCGTGGTGTTACCCCCTCGTCTGCTCCTTTGATCTGACCTCGCTGCGACCAGGGACGGACACCCGACGTGGAGCGCTTCCCTACGACCCCCGTGCAGACTTCCGGGCCCACCCGAAACGTTGTCCTCTTTGGCGAAACAGGCGTCGGAAAGTCCTCCATCATCAACCTCATCGCAGATGAGCTACTCGCGCCGACGTCCAACGACGCGCTCGGGTGCACGGCCACTCATAAGCATTACGATGTGACCTTGCCACCGTCGCCACCGCAAAACAACACGTTGAACGTCACCTTGTGGGACACGGCTGGCCTAGACGAAGGCACCTGGGGCACCGTCCCCGCTGGCGCGTCCGCTGCGCAACTCAGGTCCCTCCTCCACACCCTCGCACGCTCCCCCTCCGGCGTGCATCTCCTGCTATTTTGCATCCGGGGCACCGGCAGACTGACGGGCTCCCTCGCGCGCCAGTACGAGCTCGTTTATGCTGACATGTGCCGGAGACGGGTCCCGATTGTGTTGGTCGTGACTGGACTGGAAAGTCTGTACCTGGACGGGCCGACAATGGAGATGGAGAACTGGTGGACGGCACACGCGGAAGAGGTGGAAAGGCTCGGCATGGCGTTTGACGCACATGCCTGTGTCACGACGGTGGAAGTGGAGCTGGAGGGGACGGTGGCTGAGGATACCGGGCGGGCGCGGCGGTTGGCATCGCAGAGTCGGATGCGGCAGCTCGTCGCGGAGTTTGCACGGCCTGGGACCGCCCCGTGGACGATTGGACCCTCGTGGCGACTGGTGGTGGTGTCGGTGTTGTGTCGTATTCTCCGCGCCGCCCGTGGGACGCGGGGTGGAGACGAAGAGAGGGTCGACAGTCTGGGTCTCTACCGACGTTACCTCGTCCTTGGGCGACGGTGGCTCGTGAATATGGTGAGGATCATCTCTGGTACCAAGCACAGAGATACGACGCACGATACTCTTTCTTCTGTGTCATAAACGAGGTTGCCTCGCCCAACTTCACTATGTTACCTTGCATGCTGAGCAGTGCAGATTCAAAACAGAAGTGAAACATGAACGACTATTCACACGACTGCCAAGTAGCGTTTCCGAAGATCGCTGTAGTTTGCAAGGCCTGGTCCCTCGTGGCCCCCTGGGTCGGCATATCCGCACCAGATTTGAAGCTTGAAGCTTGATGCACTGATGACCATTTGCAGAAGTTAGCATAGGGACTTCGATGATCGACAATACTGAAGGTGACGATTTGATCGATGGACATCGGCCTGCTGGGTGGGGTCGACTGTATCCTTTTCTCCGCAAGTTCGCATAGTGCGTTTGACATATTCTGCTCCTTTCCGAGTATTTCCGCAGCTGTCGTGGTTTCCAGCAACCGTGACGTTACTATCATTATGACGGTTGCAATCACAAGAAACGCGGTGGAGATGTGCACGCGAGATGTCGGGGTTGCATGACGGGTATCTACCTTGGCGTGCCCAGCGATCCGTTGACAGTGCCGGGCCCGAAGCTCGGACGCGGAAGGAGCAGCTGGCCGTGGGGTGCCACACGGCACGTGTGTTTTTTGACATGAGTTTCAGAATATCTTCAGGTGACATGGACTGTGGGGAAGCAGCGCCCCCGCACTCAGGCCCAGCTTGCCTCTTTTATCGAAACTCCATTGAGTGTTCTCGTCAGGCAGGGGCATCTACGTAGTGCATACATGCCAGTCATCCGTGCGGTGACGAACCTTCAAGAGACACGCAGAGTCAGACTGTTCCACAAGCTCTCTGATTGTAAGTACGGGCTCAAAATCATTCTTATTGTCCGGTTCAGACCAGATGATCGAAGAATCCGATGAGATCGGCTGATCACTCCGACTTGTAGCTTGTGGACGACGGACCGACCAAACAAGCCCCCTCTGTCACCTTCCGTGCTTCATATTCCCAGTATTGATCGCTCATGTGCTCACATTCGGACCTCCAGATCACGCACCGCCGCTGGTCGGACATAGCTCCACCCGGTTAGCATCCCACGGCAAAACCATATCGCGTGTATGACATCTGTAAGCGAGCTGTACGGATTGTCTCAGAGACGGCGGGGCTCCGGGGGTTATGAATAGCGGAACGAATCACATATCATATCTCCTCTTGTTCCTTCATCCAGCCCTCTCCCGCCTACCGTCTTTCCCGCCTGGGGTTCCCGCTTCCCTCGTATCGAAAGTGTTAACATGACTTTCTTCATCGAGGCAACGTTCGGTGCTATCCTGCTAGGCGGTTACTGCGGCGCGGTGTGAGTGTCCGCCCTGGCCAAGTCCATTCATGTCCAACCCGTACTCTAGCCTATCGGGCGTCGTTCTCGTGCAGACTGTTCTCTACTTCAAGCTCTTCCCTCAAGATTCCACGAGGATCAAAGCGATAGTAGGACATCCATCATTGATTGCTCCGCTCAAACGCCTTGACCTCACCATAATCAGGTTGGTGTGGTCTGGTAGGTCCCCATCGCTGCACTCTCACGTCCTCTGTGAGTGTTGAACCTTCCCGCCTTAGGATGCTGGACGCAATACACAGCATATTGGTTTCCATAACAGCTTGGAAGTATTTGATCTCAGATTACGGTGACGAGCACGCGATCGAAACAATCTCTGCGTACGTTTGCGATCTCATCACTGCATTCCATTACTCATAAAACGAGGGCGGTCTAGCCCGCTCGCGGTATGTACACTCTGATGTGTCTTGCTCCTCACGCCTGACCTCCGCATCTCAGTTGACGATCGTAACGACGGTGCGTCCGGCTCAGTATTTGTGCGCAATAACCCCCCTGACGCGATTTGGTGGTGCAGGCAATTGTGACGTTCATCGTACATTGGTACTATGTTTCTCAAACGCCACGGCTGGTTTCATTTTACTTTTACACAGTTTTTTTGCACATCGCATCTATAAACGTGAGCAATATACGCCCCACCTGGAAAAAGAACTCACGTGTTCTTTAGTGAGTCGACAGCGATGGATGTTCTACGCGCTGATCGTAAGCACCCATCCTGTTTGGGGTTAATGTCCACAATTGATCTGGTGTTTTTCGTCGTCAAAGGTGGTGTTGTCATTCTTCCGTCTCTGTGAGTAATTGGGATTTCTTTCTATCCACACGTGAATGACAATGACAAATCAGGTTGCGCGATAGGTAAAGATTGATTCTCGGATGGCTATATGACTTTTAAGCTTACTCATTCTTGATTTAATAGTCACAGCGATCGAAATGTAGGACATGTCGTTGCTCGGCGGGCCACCACACTGAATCCGCCATACTAGGTTACGATTAAGAACCTTGGCCGCATTCTTCCAAGCAAAATTCAGAGTGAGCTCGGTTGCACATATCGAGTGTGCACGGCCCTACAATCATTGTTCTTGCAATAGGCCGTCTTCACCATCGGCCTGGCGACGTCATGCTTTATAGACATTCTGATCACCACTTTCTTGACCTATACGCTCAAGGTTATGCAAAAAGAAAAGAGGGCATCGAGGTATGCGTTTCGTGTTTCCAAAGATCGTGACCGCCGGCACTATCCCATTACAGCTTGGATCGTGTCATTGGCTCAGTTCTGACGTATACGTTTGAGACCAACATGTTAACGAGGTTGATTATTTCACGTGGATGCTCCTCTTCCCTCACTGAAACACCTCTCTCTTTCCCAAGTGTGGCGACGATTTTGTCCATGATCTTTGTAAGTCGTAAACCTGTTGCGGTTGTCTTGCGTGAATTCTCCTGACCCCTCGGCACACAAGTGGTTCGCGATGTCCGACACTCTCATCTACATGGGCCTCCATTTCTCCATCTGCAAACGTACGTGACTGGTTTCATCTCGTCCGTTGTTCCGTTGCTGACTGGACGACGTCCATACGTGCATGCAGTGTACGCAAATTCGTTGCTTGCAACGCGAGTGTTTTTTTCGAGTCTGTGCGTCACGTCGCCGATGTAACACCCCACCATAATCAGGTTGAACACGCGCAAACAACTCCAATACCAACGGAACCGAGACACGTCCGCAGAACGCCCTCCGACTTTCCCGCGGACACAGCGGAGATCGACGTCGGGCAAGGAGGACAACTTGGTCCACACCACGGTGAGTCGATTTCAACGAGACGCGCGTCACAATGAAGCGTTGTTAATGCTGAGCGACTTGAGTTGTCGCACAACCGTGACGAGCAGCCTCTTTCCGAGATACGTCTCGGGCTCGAGCACACCACCGTCCTGCCAGGTATGTGCATGCTTCATCGTGCGGTCTCACCCTCTCCACGGTACGTGGATTTGACCAGTTCACATCACAGTCGAGAAAGCGGTCGAGTTTGACGTCGAAGAGGCACTGCCATCTCAATACCTCGAGCGCCCGCCGAGTCTCGAATCCTAGGGACAAAACATCGGTGCCAGTGCACGCGTTTGTGCCATGTGGTGTTTTCGAACATGTAGTCTACTCTTGTATCGTTTGTTGTCGTCGTCGTCGTCATCGTCGCCATCTTTCCTGTGTGCGCGAGTCTTTGATGAGTCTGGTGCACGATGATCTGGTATATATCTCTTTCCCCCCTTCTTGTATTGGCGAGTGTTCCGCACCCGAGGAAATACCCAACATATACACGAGGTTAAACTTGTGGAAGTCGATTATCTGCACTTGCTCCATTTAGTGTGCATTCTCTATTCTTTTCCTCCTTGTTATTCTTCACATGAGTGCCCGTGTAGACACCATAGGGCAACATGAGTGTGAAAAAGGAGAAGGAAGATAGCAAAAACACGAGTAATCCCTTTTTCCAACACCTGCAAAAGCGAAAGGCAAAACCAGTTGACCACCGCCATCGGACGATGACGGCGGCGACGAGCCAAAAAAAAAAAGGCGTTCACATGGGCTTGGAGGGGAGCTGTGTCGGCAGCACGCCATAGCGCTGTTTGATCGTCACGCGGTGACGCGAGAATTTGTCGTCCGGCGAAAAACGGGCTGTTTGATTTGTGTGTCGATATCGACGTGCAGAAAAAAAAAGTCAGCAAACCGAGAAAATAAGCGAGATAAAGGGATTATGAATGCCGGTGGGGTGGTGGGGGGAACATGAACGAGGAGACAAACCTGGATGGGCCGACTTGGTGATCCTGCCCTCGTCCGTCGTTTTCTGCAATGAGCCCCAATGATGTTCAGCAACTCGGCTGTGGTGTTGGCGCGGTGGAATGGAATGGAACGGACCTTGAGGGTGTAGACCCTGTTTCCGCTGGCATCGAGGGTGTACATGAGATGCATGATTGGACAAAGGCAAGTTACGCGAGCGCGTGAAACAAGAAATCAAACTTTGCGGGGATTGGCTCGCTAACCCATCTTACAGCCTGCAGTCCAAACCGCTTCGTTCCAGCTGTGCCCCGCCCACCTATAGAAGTACCTCAGCGCGTGGCCGACTCACGCTCACACCGCTTCCACGGTCTCAGATCGTCCGGCCACTCTCTGGCATCTCTCTCTCTCTTGTGCACCCCTACGACGTCCCAGCCCGAAAGTCAACCACACGGCGAAAGCTGAATTCAATCATCTGAACGTCGCAGTAGAAAAACGGTACTGTGCTCCCATCCTACTTCATTCGTTTCACACCAGTAATCAGTGCTGACTCCATCAGTTGTGGAAGAACATTTATTGTGAAAAAGGATCCTGCTCCAAGCAAACAACTTCAACAGTCTGAGAAAGAACAGCATAGCGAAGAAAAGAAGAGCGTGATATGGAGAGCGCGGCGAGACAGCAACGGTATTTGATGTATTATGGGCCGGGTGGGATGCCGCTAATCTACGGATAGCGTGGTCACCATAATCGTGAGCGTGACCATTGAACATTGAATGGTATCCCCGTCGCACATCAAACACTGGAGTCTGTACCCCAACACGACTACGGAAAGCAATTAGGTCACTATATTAACTAGGTGAGGGGCGGTGCGACTGACCAATTCCTAGTTGAATGCAATGATGCTGACCCCGGCAGCATATAGCACACTGTCCATCCAGGTGTCGATGTGACACATAAGTCCCGTCGTTGTAATGCCGTCAACGTATGCATTGATGCGCAAAGGCGCCTTGCAGCCAATGTCGAGATAGTTCAACGCGACAAACACAGAGGGTTCCTCCCAGAACGTGTCTTTTCCAAACGTGATGTTCCTGCTTTGCTGAGCCTGCGGCCGATTGACGGGACGCACGTCCATCGTGTTGATGGACGTGCTGAAGGTGTGCGCCCGATCCTCTGGATACGCGATCCAGCACGCCGTTACGTAGTGCAGGATCGTGTCCCCCCACGTCTCGATATGGAGCGTGAACCCGCTCACATCGACGTCGCTCGCACTGACGTTGACATGCCAATCACGATTCTTTTCGAGGTCGATATGGTTGAAGAACACGATCACCTTGGGAGGCGTGACGAACCGGCGCTCAAAACTGACCCGCGCCGATGGGGGGTCACCGGATGCGCGCGTGTGTTCGCCGGTGAGGAAGTCGAGATCGGCGGGTGCGAGGACGAAGAAGCTGGCGATGCCACTGCGGAGTGTGGTATTATCCCAGCTCGAGATGTGACAGTCCGCCCAAGTGTGGGTAAAGTACGGGATTCTCGACAAGGCACGGATGTTGGCAGTTGCATCAACATCTAGCTCACGGAAGCCGCACGCGATACGAGGGCGAGCTACGAGTGGTCGAGGGAAGCACACTGTGGTACGCGTGTCGTGTCTTGGGCTGCTTGGAGGGTGTATGTCCTGGGTATTGAGTTCACAGAGGAAGGGCATAGCTGGACAGCACGACGAAAGTTGTCGAGATCATCGATCGATAAAGCGCCAAGGGGGACGGACATTTCCACCAATATCATCACAGCCAATGCAAGTCCGTTATTGAAATTGCGAATCTCACGAGTAATCATACATCCGGCGAGGGGATTATAAGATACTTTAATGTTTTTAGGACTGGTACATCAATTATACTGGTTGTGAAGCCAGAAAAAAAAAACTAGTCTATAACCACTTTATTGGATTACCATAGATGTATCAGGATGACATATCTGCTGGAACACCATATAATGGGTATACAATGGACATACAAGGGATGTGTTATTTAGTGTTAATGCACATTAATCTAATAATGCTGGTGTCATCTGTATCTTATAGTACTTTGTAACACATATAATGTATATGCCTCCTAAAGATTATGTGTGTTACGGTTTCTTTCCTTTACCCGCATGTAATGCTCCTATCTTGTCTTTGCCCCTCCCGTTCTCGTGTTCCTGGACTCTTCCTTTACACTTACGTTCATGTTCTACTATTGTGGAATATTCTCGAAGTGTCTATCCTTCTGTTGTAATCATCTCGCTTACGATCTCATCCGATTCAACTCGGACCTTCCACTTATAGCTTCTCTTTTGTCCTTCTTCATACGGTACATGGTCTGTGCACGGTTAGCCTCACTATATAAACCTTAGCCACAAACCCTGTACCACATTCTTGATCTGTGCAATTCAGCATAACCTTGAGTCGTCCTTAGTCTGAGTCCCCCTCCTCGGGTTCTCATCCTTTGTCCTTAGTCCGGTCTTCCGACCATATAGTCTTTAGTTCCCTTCAGGCTGAGTCATACCTCTTTGTGAGTGTCCTGCCTGTCGGTCAGCCCTAGTCTTGCCCTTTGAGGTATGCCCTGCATAACAAAAGATCAAGAATCTCCTTTTGTCCCTCCTATTCAGGAGTAGGACGCCTGTTACGCTTGGCGCGGGTAGTGACGAGCATAGACTCAAGTAGCCCTTCAGGGGCTCGATGGTTCAATGGTGGTATCTGTGCAAGGAGAGGGCGAAGCTACTCCAAAGGGTTCAGTGGTAAGAGTCTGAGAAGGCTCACTAGGTATGGCCAATTGAGGCCCTGAGGGATGGCCAATAGAGGCCCAAAGGGGTGACCGGTGGAGGTCCTAAGGGTGACCTATGGAGGCCCAAGGTTCAAGGGTTGAGACTAATATTTGAGTAAGACTAGCGTGGGGTTACAGGGTGTCTGTGGCTAGGTTTATATACTCGGAAAGATGGTGCACAGACCAAGCTATGCAGGTATGAAAGGGGAAGGTCATGAGTCACTAGGAGTCATGAGAAGCGAGATAAGAAGGAAGAGAAGCAGGAAGATGAAAAGAAGACAGTGAGTCAGAGATAAGGAAGAAGAGAAGCAAGGAAGAGAAGAGAAGGGAAACAAGATGAGGAAATGAGTCAGAGTGAGTCATAGATAAGGGATAAGAGATAAGAGATAAGAGATAAGAGATAAGAGGGGAATTGGACGTGTTTGGAGAAGAGTCGGGGTGGAGGGTGAGGCGGACAATAAGGAAAAAGATAGGGATATACGAGGAATCGTAACATTACCCCTGTTCTATCCTTGAAATCCCCTGAGTTCAAGTATCCCAGAGGGCCGTATCAAGATTGGCGACGATGTGAATCCCAGTAGTCCTGAAGGACCTCCTTGGCATGAACGAATTCCTTCTCAGGGAGCCATGAGTCTTCCTCCATGGAGTAGCCTTTCCATCAGATGAGGTATTTGCGATGGTGTGGAGCACCCTGGTGTTGAAGGACCTTTTCTATCTCGTAGTGTTCCTCGTTATCAACAAGATCTGGTGGCGGTGAAGGGTAGTTTCGCCCATGGACAGGGTTCTCGTGATATGGAGAGAGAAGAGAGGCATGGAACACATTGTGGATCTTCCAAGCTTGGGAAAGGTGGAGCTTGTATGTGATGGGGGAGAGGACAGCTGTGATGGAGAAGGGACCTTCGCGTTTAGCAGCGAACTTGGGATTGGATAGGGATCTCTTCAAGTTTCATCCTTCTAGCCATACTTTGTCTCCTACTTTGAAAGGTTTGAATACCTTCCAATTCTGTGCCTTCATGGTCTGGCGGGCGAACTCGTATGTGGCAAGGGCTTCCTCTCATGCTGCGGTGAGGAGTTTGAGGCGGGATTCGACTGTGGGGATAGAGGTTTCTGAGATGATCGAGGGGAAAGGACGGGGTTCATATCCCATCATGAGATAGAAGGGGGAATGATTGGCGACGGAGTGGGGGCGGTGGTTGTGTGTGAATTCAGCGAGGGTGATGTGTTCAGCCCATGCTGCAGGGTTTGCGTTGCAAAAGATATGGAGATAGGTTTCTACCTCTTGGTTTACTCGTTCAGTCTCTCCATCGGTCTGTGGATGGTAGGCAGTAGAGAGGGCAAGCTCATATCCAAGGAGTTTTCCAAGTTCTTTGGCAAAGGATGATGTGAATTGGGGGCCTCTGTCAGAGATGATTTTCTCATAAAGGCCAAACATTTTGTAGACGGTGGAGAAAAAGAGGGTGGCAATGCCCACAGCATCTATGGTTTTCTTGGTAGGGCAGAGAATTACCCCCTTTGTAAGTCCATGGTCGACCACAACCAATAAAGAGTTGAAACCCTGGGAAATAGAGAGGTCAGTGATGAGGTCACATGACACCTGCTGGAAGGGGCGGGTGACAGAGGAGTGAATAGGAGAGAGCGGGGTGTGTGTTAGGTGGGTGTTGGCTTTGTTTTGTTGGTAGACTGCACAGCCAGCGACGTACTGGTGGACGAAGGAGGCGAGACCGGGCCACCAGAATTCAGAGGCAACGAGTTGGCGAGTCTTAAGGATGCCAGGGTGACCCACTGTGGGGTGATAATGATGCCAGGAGATAACAGAGCAGCAGAGGGCAGGGTCAGCAGGGATATAGACCTGGTTTTGGAAGGTGAGGATGCCAGCGTCGTATTTCCAGTCCGATAAACGAGACCGGAATTTGGCAGGGAGTTCGCCAGGGAGAGCATGAAGGGCGTCGAGGACAAGGGGGTCAGAGGCAGAGGAGGTGGCAACCTTGGAGGATAATTCGGTGTCAATGAGGTTGACAAAGAGGGATGGAGGGAGCAGGGTGACATTGTCATTGTCAGAGTCCTCAGCGGGGATGTGGTCAGGGCGGCGAGAGAGGGCATCAGGGGCAGAGAGATCTCGTCCAGGGGTGTGGGAGAGCTGGAGATCAAAGTTGGAGAGCTCGAGGAGCCAGTGTGCTTGGCGATGGTTGAGCTTCTGGGGTTGGCGGAAGTATGTGAGGTTCTTGTGGTTGGTAAAGACCAGGACAGGGGTGGCAGTGCCGAGGAGGTAGTGGTGCCAGGTGTCAAGGGCGCATAGGACTGCAAGCAACTCTCAATCATAGATGTCATAGTTGCGCTCGGCC
>JBBPLV010000907.1:0-13085 GCA_038089975.1 Boletellus ananiceps | reverse complement strand
TCCGTCCATGTGTTCCCTCTCTCCTCTCTCCCTCTCCCCGCCGAATCTCCGCTCGCCAAGTGTCGTCGCCTCGGGGCACGCGTCCGGCCTCGGCGTTGCGCTCTTGTGCGTGTCGCGTCGGGGTCTCTGTCGGGGGTCTCCCGTGTGCGAGTGGAGCCGTCACGTCGTCATCCACCTGTCAAACCCAACGTGCGCATTGTCAGGGCCCCACCCTTTCCTTGTTTTTTTTTAAAAGAAAGAAAAAAAAAACTCATCGTCTTTATGTGTAGGGTATCCGTCCCCGCCCCACCTCGTCATCCGTCTGTGTCCCCACCGAGCGTTTTCCTCTCTCGCGTGTGCGTCGTGTTGAGCGTGTTGTTTTCTTGCTATCGTTCGGTCACGACTGCGCCCGCTTTTTTTTTTGCTTGTCAAGACGATACGTCGCGCCTCTCCCCATCCTTGCCGAAGGAGATCTGTTTCACGACGCCCGAGCGAGGGTGCGACCACCCCGTGTTTCAGCGCGCCGACGACGACGACGACGTGCGCATGTCACCGAGACGCCACCTCCCACTCCCTCTCTTTCGAGTACAGTACTCTGAAGAAGCACACCCACGGGCGCAGACGCAGACGCCACCCATCTTTTTTTTTTTAGGGTGGTTTTTCGAGCTCGAGTGCGAGTCACATGGCATGGCACGGCACGGCACGGCGCGGTGGACCGTGCCGGTGTGTGTCACACACACACGCATAAGCGCCGGGATGGCCCGGGGGACGCCTCGGCTTTTTCCTTTTCGTGCCTCGCGTGGGGCAGGGCCGCGTGTTCGTCTTGGGGGCCTGGGAAGGGAAGGGCGGTCGAAGTACCCCCGATCGATGATCGATACGAGTACGCAACATCGGGCGAGGGCCGAGGGACGCAGAGACATGCCCACTTGGGACACGGACGGAGAGCGAGGTCGTAAGACGGGATGAACGCATACGATGTGAGATGCACTACGAGATGAGACGAGATAGGGTGCCGATAGGGTACGACGAGGGAGATGAGATGAGATGCGTGTGACGACAGAGATCTGTCTCGAGACACTTGTCCTATTGTCGAGTGCCTCGCGATCGCATCTCTCCGACAACTGGATCCGCCTCTACGATCCAGGCAGCAAGGAGAGAAAAGAAATAGCAGAGGTGGCAGGATAGAGTGTAGCCACAACGTATTAGTATTACATCACCACAAAAAAAAACCAGGACGATGGCAGACTTCTAGCCGCAATTCTCTGGTATACCTCTTTCTACGTGAGGAGACCGACGAGGGAAAAAACGAGAGGCACTCAAAGACAGAAGGGAAATGTGATTCGAGAGCAAATCGAGATCGCGAGTTTAATAATCGTCTGTGGAGATTAAAAGAGAAAATGGAGGAAAAACGCGTAGATCATGACGCGATGAGATGGAACAACAACGGGCACACAGCAGGCGCAGTCTTCAGATCAGTTTCGATACATCTAGTTGTCGAACGACCAAAGGGGAAAGGGCGGGGGAGCAGCAAAAGACAGCTTGAGATGAAAGGACTAGGCCGGCTTGCTCGCAGGTTTGGGCGTCGTTGCGTTCCCAGACGACGGCGCCGGAGGAGCAGACAGGATGGGCGGTTGGTGCGTAGACTGTGGCGCAACGACCTGGGGTTGGGGCTCTTCTTCTTCTTCCCCCTCTTCTTCCTCTGCTTCGCCTGCGCCAGTGTCTTCGTCGACGGGCTTCATCGCGTCCACGTCCGACCTTGCGATCAGGCTCTCATTCCCGCCCGCGCCCGTGAGTTGAAGTTGTGCATATCGTCGGTGGAGTGCCTCGTGCTCTTCGGCGCGACGTATGATGTCTATCTCGCCTTGCACGACGATCCCCTCGAGCCACTGGTGATGTACCAATTCAGACGCCTTTGCTCTCCTGTCCGAGTAGAGGCGCAACATTGGCGATAGAAACGAAGCGATTGCGTCTGCCTCCTCCTTTGGGAACAAGTACTTGTCGTGCAAGACTGCTTCCAAGGGCCAGAAACGTAACTTGTTGATGTGCCGTAATTCACCTGAGGCGGACGTAAAAAGTTCGCTGTGAGCGACATGCACGACGCACAAGGGCAAAAAAAAAAAGGTTTGGTGAGTACACGTACCCTTGCGATTGAAGAATTCTGAGCTGTATTTACCAGAAAACGCGATCGCTTTCGGAATCTCGCCGATGAGCTCCATGATTTGGGCAATGTGGTCGTCGTCTTTGCTGTAACGAGACCCCGAGGCCGGATCGAATAGGTAGTCCCCGCCTGTGATGAGCTCGAAAATCTGTGGGGTGGCACACGCTCAGTGAGATGAGCGTCGTATGGCTCAAAGAGAGGCATCTCACCACACAAGCAACACTCCAGATGTCCGCACTAGAACCCCACTTCGCACCAAGAATGACTTCGGGACAGCGGTACTGTCGCGTCTGAATGTCGTCCGTGAAATGATGCTCTGTCCATGTTGCTAAAGTGGAAAAAAAATCCAGGACGTGAGGCAGAAGCATGGGAGGGAAGGAGAATCGCGCACCATTTCCTAGATCTGCAATCTTGACCGTGATTTTCTCCACGCCCCCGGGGCTCGAGGTCGCCGACGTGTCTACGAAGCTGGCTTGGGGTGATTCTCCGGACAGGATGGACGTGGAGGGCTTTGGGTCCGAGGAAACTGAATCACCTGAGCCAGCAGGTTTACCAGTAGGAAGAGGTTGTGGATGTGAAGACGAGGAACTAGCCGTCGGAGCCATCTGTGTGAGCAGGGATGGTCCTGGGGGGTGTGCCGGGTGGAGTGATGACGCTTTGTTGAATGCGGGATCGAGGGAAATGTGGTTTGCAGTGAGGTCTGGAAAGGACTCTGCTCTCCTGGAACTTGAATTTGCTTCTGGAATGCCTAGGCCACCGGCGGGTGCAGACCCCACGGAATTTTCTTTCGCGACGGAACCTGAGCCAAGGGAACCCGACTTAGATGTTGCTTCCCCATCCATCCTGGTCATTCCAAACGCAAGCTTGTCAAACATGGGGCTGCTACCCAAGGACGAGGACGGTGATGGGAGTGGCTGAGATCCGGTTATGAAAGAGGGTTCGGGGCGTGGTGTCTGGTTGCCTCCACGCCCCTTGGAAGGCGGTACCCCAATGAGCCGAGAGGGCGGTGAGGTAGCGTTGGCGGAGGCAAGCATCTCGGACCGAATGACAGACTCGACGTCGTCGATGCATATGAGCACGTTTTCGGGCTTCAGGTCTACATAAAATGTTATCGTGTGCGCATGAATTTGGGTGAGGACTGAACAGGACGGACCTGTGTGGATGACGCCGCAGCAGCGGTGCATGTAGTCTAAGCCGAGTAAGACTTGCTTGGCTATTTGCTTGATCAGAGGCATGGGAACGCCCTTGTTCTGATGGCGTTTGATGAGGCCAAGAAGATTTTCGCCGAGGACCTCGAAGACCATGCAGACATGGGTGCCATTTGGCCCCTTGTGTTTGAAGTGGTCAAGGAAGGATATGACGTGAGATCTGCCAGGATGGGTGTGCGAGGGGGAAGGGGGTGGATTTGGATTATTGGGAGTCGGCTGGACCGGAGGAGTGGAAGAAGTGATGAGACGCTGTAAGAGCTTTATTTCGTCGAGAGCGGTCTCGGTATATCTCGGGGCGGACTTTACGACTTTGAGAGCGACATGGCGGTTCAACCTGGGAATGCGGAATAAAATGAAAATAGATGAGATACAAACAAGTAGGAGGACGGGAAAGCGGGCGGCTGCCTACTTTGTGTCCTTGGCGAGCCAAACGGTGGAGAAATGACCCCAGCCGAGCTTTCGGAGGACGGTATATCTACCGTCGGAAAAAGTGTCGCCGATGTGGACGGGATGATAGCCGCCTTTGACATAGTCTTCCCAGTCCTCTTCTTCATCTGCAGTCATGATGGATTGAGAATGAGAAGTATAGGAACCGTGAGACATGGTGGATTTTCGGGTATGCTGTAAACGAGAAACGGATAAGGGCTATGTGCAGGCACTGCGATAAGGAGGTTCAGAAATCGAGATAGATAAGCTTACTGACGGTCTAGTAGGGTATTCTGCGGGATGTGCGAGTGCAAGTATGAGCCACGGGCTGGTCGCTGTCGAGCACGACGCCGAGCAAGGAACTGCGACAGGGACGAGCTTGCTCCGGAGACGTTCGTGCAGCAAAAGGGAATCTTGGGCTCTCCCGACACCTTCCATATCCGGAAATGTCAGAGTTTCATATGATTGGTTCGCTGACTAAGCACGAGCACACGACCCTCGTGCGGATGCGGCGTCCCGACGGTAGCGACGGCCAAAAGAAAAGAGGCCAGCTGGGATTTCTTTTTCTCTCTTCTTGGTCGTGGCCAGTGCGCTCATATCTGACCCACTTTTCGTCGCACAGGATCATGCTCTGGCCACGTGTTGGCGCTTGCTTCCGCTAATCGAGTCAACGTTGCAGGTGTACACGAGGCGCTGCCTTCACTTTGTTGCGTGGGACCGTCAGCTCCTTTGACCCCACCGCACCTGCCGTGCGGGGGCAACGCTTCTCCACACTGGTCGAGCGTCTTCCCGGATGCCCCATGTTGCCCGCTGATCTCGACGACGACCAAAGGTGCCGTAGTCCCCCGAGTACCATGGCCATCGCTGATACGGCCACTCAGGGCGCACCTAGCCCACGAGCATTCCACCGATCTCGACTCCACCCCTTCCTCGTCCTCGTCCAGCGTACCTCCCTTTTATGACTCACGCCGTCGCTCCAAATCGACATCACATCATCACTCACATTCCACCGCAGATGGCTCTACCAGTAGCCACCTTCTGGTGCGTCTTATCGCCCGAGAAGAAGAGGTCCGCGAGATCAATGCAGCTCTCACTGTCACCTCCGAGCGCCTCGAGTCCGAATCCTCCCGTGCAAACGCCGCAGAGCGCCGTGCCCTCGATTACTTCCATCGTCTGCGCATCGCAACCGAGAATCGCGAACGCGCCGAACAAGAGTCGACCAGACTCAGAGAGGAACTCAAGCTGTACAAGCTGCAACTTGAGAATGCCCAAAAAGAGATCTTTCGAGCCCAAGATATCATCGATCAGGTCGCAGCCCAGCGCAACGAAGCAGAATCCGATGCAGCTAGGGCTAGAACAAAGGCTCGCAAGTTGCAAGAAGAGAAGCTCGTCATGCTCGCCCGCGAAGAGGGTCGCAGAGTTGGGTATAGGGAGGGATTGTCGATGGGCCGCAGGATAAGCTACGACCAAGGTAGACGTCGTTGCCTCCCGGCCATCAGACCAGCTTCCTCATCTCCCTCTCCCCAGAAAACTACGATGCTGACGAAGACATCGAGGACCAATCCAATGACGAACGTAATGATCCACGATCCCGTATTCAGCTGCGCTCGGCTGCTCCGATGGGACGACAACTGTACGTCAATGATTACGTTGCGTGTCCTTGTGGCCCACATTGTTTACAGCGTACGCCCCGGATCTGCCCCTCCAGTACGTGCGCTTGAGACTGGGTCGCCGCTTCCTATCCCATCGCGGGCGACTCCTGTCCCTTCCCGCACGCCTTCTCACGGGGACCGTTCGCCCTCCCCACATCATGAATCTGATGAACCAGAAACCATTCATCCGATACCGATCCGCGTTAGCCCCACCACGCCCACCTATCACATTACTGCGCCTCCAGATGGTTGGATCCCAAGAGCTGATTCTCGTACTTCGTACCTCCCTATTCCACCCCCACACGGATTGCAGCCGCCTGGTTCCCCCTCTGTCGCGACTGGACTTCAGAATAGGCGGCCTACTCCCCGACCAGAGCCAACACCAGTTTCACCGCCTGTGAGGGTGCGCGACTACGCTTATCAGGCGCCCGCTCTCCCGCCCGTTCAGCGCGTGCGCACACCCTCGTTCGCATCTCGGACTTCTACGCATATATCGCAATATCCTCTAGTAAACAATCGTCCTGGAAGTTCGTTACGGAACGAGATATACACTGGAAGAGCGGGAAGCGGGAGTCAGCCCTCCAGGGGTAGTTTATCATCCCGAAATGAGCACAGAGAGCAAGATGATCGTCGCCATTCTGGCAGGACAGAGGCAGAAGACATTGCTGAGCAATGGCGCGCAGATTCTGATACCCCGAGTCCCCCGCCCCCACCAAGGAATCCACCGCGTTCGTCTGTGAGTGTGCCCTGATCCCTGCTACCCGACAGTGGCCACGCTGACTGGTCGAGTATGTGGACTGAAAGACGCCAGGTTCGGTTTCCCATCCGCGCCGTCCTGTGCAATTTTACTACCAGCCACGGGAGGTCATGACGCCCACACCTGAAGATGATGAATCAGACCCGCGACCTCGCACTCCAGCAGAACCTATTCAGCCGCCGGCAGACGGCCTATCACATCCCCCACATGCCCCATCCCAAGTCGAGTATCTCCGCCAGCGATTCCGCAAACGTCCCTCGTCCGGCGGCAGCGGCAGCATCCCGAACATCATCGTTGAGTCACCGGTGAGCGATCCCGCGCACGTTCATGCGCCACTGCGCTCATCCGCCCCGTCATCCGCGCATGCGCACGCACTCGCACTCGCAGTCCGAGCCTGAAACGGCGATATCGCCGTCTGCAGCGACCGCGACGCAACCGCACCTGCTAAGCCCGGAGGCTGCGAATCGGCCGTTGCCGCCGCAGGACGATCCCAGACAGCACTCGCGCCCACCACGTCCCCCATCTCAAGCCCAATCGTACTCCCAGTCCCAAGCACACCACCACCAGGCATACCCACCTGCATATGCACACGACCGTCCTGGGGTGTCCTCCGTCCCCTGGCCAGCCGACTTCGTATACCCGTCTGCGCCGACGCCAGAGCCCAAGCCTCACCCTTATTCTGGTCCAAGCGGGCGATCGAGGCTCAGTTCGGAACGCGACACGGACCGTCGGCGTTCCACTCCGACGCCCGTTCCTGTTCCGGCACCGACGGTGAATCCCGTTCCACATCCACACTCGGGTCGGACTCCGTACGCATATGGACGTTCGTCGTCGCACCCTACTCCCGTGCCTGTGCCTCCCCCTACTGCTCAGGGTGGGTTGTATGCCCGACCGCGGACGCAGAGCGCAACCTCGGGATCGTCATCGTCGTTGTATGAGACTGCGCCGGTGCCAACTGGGGTGGTGTACCCTGCGCCGCCAAGTCGTCCGCATACGTCTCATGCGCGATACCGGGATCAGGAACGCTATCGAGACGGGGATGGAGAGCGGATCAGAGATGTTGCTCGTGATTGGGAAGACAGAGACAGGGACTGGGATAGAGACAAAGAGAGGCAGCGGGGCCTACTGGATACGGGACGCGAGGAGGGGCTATCGCGATCGCCCGCACCGCTTGCACGGCCGATCTCGCTATTCGATTCGGACGAGGACCGTGATCGATGATCGTGCGATGGGACGACGGACAACGGGTGTCCGACAAGGCGCGATGCGCTGAGCGCAAGAACAGAACTACTTGCAACGACGGGATATTCGATGGAATGGCTTATTCGTGTAAATGCCTCCCCCCCACCTCCCTCCTACCCGCGCGACGCTTAATCACCACTATTCTTGCAAACTATTATCTCGTGTCTTTTGTCTTTTCCTTTCTATTCCCGTCATGCAGTTTCGCTTTTTTTCTTGCTTTCGATGATTATTCGTTCTTTTTTCTTGGTGCAGTATGTATTTCTACGTGTCCGTTCCCCACTCTCTGCGGTCTGTAGTGTCTGATTTATCTGCTGTCTTCCATCCATGTACCTCTACCATTAGAATTTGTACTAACACCACAATTCTTTCCAGACAAATATAAAAAGGCGACTCTGCAACTCCCCAAGGTCATATGTCTCCAAGTGAGTGTCCGTGGGCGGAGATGTCTTCCGGTCGCTTCGGGAATGTCAGCTCGAGTTTTCCCGACGAGTTTCTCTTCCCAAAAGGTACGTCCGCGATGGCATCCCCGGTTGCGTTGCCGAGGTACCAAGAATGGACGATGGCAGGAATAGAGTCCAGCCAGGGCACGTTATAGACGACCCCTAAAACGTGTCAAAGAGCGCCGAGCATGACTAAAAAAGCTGGGCTTATAGATTGAATGGCCACGACTGTCTTTGGGTTCGCAGCGGCCACCCCGGCTATCAATTCGTTGGTACTACGGCCGGGAAGAGCCAATGTCTTTCTGTCGTAGCCCTCAGACTCTCAATCGGCATTCAGGCCGACGACAGCGATGACAACATCTGCCTCAGACGCCAGCTCGACGGCTTCGGCGAGTTTCACGCCTAGGTCTTTGACCTCTACACCTCCGAGTCGCGCAGCAGCGTTCTGGTCATGAACTATTTCCACTTTATCGCTGTCTGCAGGGCCCTTGACGTTGCAGAACTCGGCAAGGATGTTGTACTTGACACCTATTTGAGGTCCACTCTGCCCTTTTCCTCGTCCGATCTGGTGTGGAAAGACTTTTTCCTACGGCGTTGGCGCGTCCAGTTATCGATGACCAACGTGCCATCAACAAGGAGCTGTGGGGGACAGGCCAGGAATGTAGACAGTGAAAAGGGGAGCGGCACGTCCACCTTGACTCTTTCAGTCATGCTCAGGTCAAACTCGAACGTACAATCGTGTGCCCTGGGCTTCAGCTGTTTCGCAAGTCAAGTGAATACACGTCGCCAGCATTGCACAGCAACGGAGATCTACGGGAACGTCCCAAGGAGCCATAGCAATGGCACCAGCGCACCGGTGGATTGACGGGCAGAGAGGAACTCACCCACATGTGCTCCAAACCTACCAGACGATCCGGGAGATGAGGACCCTCATAACTGTGGATAGAAACCGGAGGACGTGCCGAGGTGGTCAGTGGGTAGGCAGAACGCAAGGACAGACAAAACTCACAGGCTCGAGACGGACCAGTTGAGCAGGGCGGTAAAATGCACGTGCCGCCAACAGGACCATGCGTCCTACAGGCAACTTTTTTTTTGACATGAATGCGTCGTTTCCTCGACGCGGATCGACATATAGAGCCCGCGGGCGGGTAGACATGGTCGATTCGCCAGTCGTCAAGCCTTCAAACGCGACCAGGGTGTCAGACGAAAGGAATCGGTGCCAGGATGGACTGAAAAGGTTCCAGATGGATAGCACGGCGAGCGACGCGCGCTAGGATTCGAAACCGGTCGGAACTAGCATGCTAGCTAGATGTCATGAAAGATGGCACGACCACCACGCATACAGACAAGACACATGCCCGAACTACCCAAACTGCCCGGTAGTTACCAGGAGCACACGTACGCACCCATCAGGACGTTCCACACCGACGAGGGAAAGTGGATATGCGGCTTAGAAGCGTCAGCGGGCCGGGGGAAACGATCCAGGCGCAAGTGCTACAAGAACGCCGGGCGGGTAACGAGTTACGCAAGTCAAGTAAAGAGGATCGCATATGACGGTAGTTGGGTGGAAGACGCCACGTGACATCAAGGATGGAAACCTGGAAAGAAAAGTAGATACGAGGGACGTGCCACCTTTTCCCTGGGTCTGACCTTTTCCGCACGATCAGCTCTTTGGTGTGCATCGTCACAGAGAGCCAGTCCAGATTCCATGTCTCGCTCTCGCTTCGTCCCACCCCGCGCTTCAGATTGGCATGCCAGCAAGATCACTCTCTCACCAGTCCCAGTATGGCTTCATCAAACCTAGTCCATATTAGCTCCCGAACGCCGTTCTTCTCTCCCGTGATCCAAACACGTTGGTCATCACTTCCCGTCAGTAGATATGCGATAGAGCATTGAGCTCCCTCGCGGTCAGCGGCCGAGCCTAACAGCATCTCCTCACCCCGGGCCGGTGCCGCGATCCATGCATTTGTCCGTTTCTTGTTGTACTTGGTTAGTCTGCCCTCGCCTTCGAATTTCCTCACGGCACGCACCACGCTCAGTCACACCGCTCTATCACAACGAGGGTGAGAATCGTGAGATGCCGACCTCGCCATACCTGAGTCGAGTTCTGTCTCCATCATATCATACGTCACCTCGATGCTCATATCAGGTCGCCTTGACGGTGCGGTCGAAGCGTTACGAAGAAGTGGTATTCCCTCCAAAGTGCAATACACCCACGAGGGCCTAGACTCGGCAGCAGCAGCACTCTCGCGATTTGACGTTCATCCGGAAGTACGTGAGCAAACTGAAGCCTTCACGCATCTTCCGCGCAGACCAGGAAGACATGACAAGCCAGTATGTCCGGCCCTTGTGCTATAAAGTCAGCTGCTAGCAGAATGGCGTCAGCAGCGACCTTGAAGCTGAGACGTGGAGTTAGGTTGGTTTAAACCGGTACTAAAATAGCCGAGATACCTGCCCATCGAAACCTCTCAGGCGTTGGCGCTGCTCCGACTATGCGTATGGCGAGAAAGACGTCTCATTCCGTCAATCATCGATAAGAACACCGGAGTGCGAACGTGGCACCACAGGGAAAGACAGTATATGCACGCATTCCTGGCTATAGATACAGTGTGTATGGACTAGACCATAACATGGTAGTGGAGTCACCTTTTTCGATCTAGGAATTTAAATATATTCCTGGGACACGGAGACCACACCGCCCCCCAGTGGGCTAATGTCAATGACTTTTGACACCAGATCCCGTAATTCGAACAGGTCATCTGTGAATCGGGATAAGCACGGTAAATCTATTTAGATCCTGAGTGGCACTTCACCCAGAGCACTTGGGGGGTTTGAGCTCACCGTTTCTACTAGACTACCCAACGTCGGAGAGAACATAAATGTCATCTCGGCAGAGTGGCTGATCTCTACCGGTGTCCGTATCAGACTAGGTAAGGATGGATGGGTGGACAAAGAGTACCGTCTCGGCGACGGAAATGATATCGCGCGAATAGGAGCGCTCTCGATCTGGTAAAGTATTTGTGTTTTGGATGTGATACCCGCATGAGGCGAGGGCGTACTACGCGGTCTGAAGAGCGTAGCTGGTGCTTTGTGCATTCAACACCAGCAAATAGCTCTTTTCCATAAACTCGTCAAGCACGACGCTCAAAAGTACCTGGGAGCTTCTTGTCCTCGTGGGTGTGCAGAATCAGATGCCGACGGCAAAGCACGTGCGTGTCTTTCGAGTGCCATGCTTGGTTCTTTCTCGGACCGGTTTCGTCGTTGCACCGAGGCCAAGCGAGGGACGAAAGATCTACTTTCTTCCTCGCTCTTGCTCGTCCCCAGCATTCCCCGCCACTTCTCTGCACCCATCACACCGCACCCTCAGCTCGCCCCGCCCCCCGAGCTCCTCCAGGGCCTCGAGCGCGCGAATCGTTACCGTGCCAAGTCTTAACCCGCCTTCGCAGCCCCCTCCTACACAATAGGTTGTCCCCGCTCCGAGCCGGCTAGCACTTCGCGCTTAAACCCACTCACTCTCGTTCGTCGTACCCTCGCCACTAATGCTAATTCCCCCGTGTATTGCAGATGCATATTTTTCCCTTCTCGCCTGCGACATGCGACATCCAAAGGCTCGCAAATATGCATTGACTGCAGCCTGACGCTCGGACAGCGCAGATACCCTTCTAACGTGAACACGCCATCACAAGGAACTTTGCATTCAAATATCAGAATTACCACAGGCGTGCTCGAGTCAGACTCCCCCACCACACAATCGCTTTTTGTGCTCTCCGCGTGGCGCATGCACGCACTCATGCGCGTTCTTGTCCTCATCCTGCGGCGGTAGCATTCCTCTCCCCAACATCTTTGTGTCAAGCTATGTGCGGATTTCAGTCCCACGTCGCATCGCCTTGTTACATGGGAGCGCCTTGACGAAGAGGGTTCATCTGGCACGACGGCCGTCGAGCTCACGCGACAGCAGACTCGGCAGTCCGCGCACTAACCACGCATACGCTCCCTTCCACCTCCCCATGGGTAGCACGACGATCATCACAAGGACAAACTTCTGAACATGAGGGCGTATTGGCTTGGGGCACGTGCGTATGCGTCACGGTCTCGTACCATATGACAGGCACAATACCAGATCAAGCGAGAGGAGAGTAACCAGTCGGGCGAACAAAAATTAAATAAATATAAAGTCTAACTCATGGCTGATGAGTACACACTCCTATCCCAGAGCACACCAGGACAAAGGGGACAAGGCCCAGCACTCCTCGGTGTACGGTCATGAGGGCGGGCACTTTGATCGCATAGCGTAACCGCCCTGATTCGCGTTCAGGAATCCGTTGTCGCGCATCAAGCCTGCAACTGAATGGGTGCAAACGTGAGACTCCGTGGGCGCGTGACTATTAGAACGTGCACCCAAGGGTGGATGCTTTTTTTCTTAGATGGTGTGAAGTGAGCTGGTGCGGCCTAGAGACAACATCGACGTCATCGGTGGACGATCCAAAACCCATGTCGCGCGCGACGCACTGGCGGGAAGAACTCGGAGGTAGGAAAGACTGACACCGGCTGAGTATGACTGCGGGCGCGCCGATCCAGTAGTTGTCGCTTTCTGCAAGGCGCTTTGGACGCGCCTGATCTGCGCCCGTCATTATGGTCGCAATGAAGATGTGTATGTATTCACGAAGACAAGATCAATATCAGGCTATGGACCGGGGCGCACCCAGTCGATCTCTGTGTCTCACACCGGCGAATACTACAAAGATCACTCAAGTGATCGATATTGCAATGGTCGGCGCGTGTAGCAAGTGAGAGGGACGCGGAATAAAATAAATGCATACAACAGAACGTTCATTCGGGCGGCTGATGGGGATCACTACATGGCAACACATGCACGTTCAAGAGCCTGTCAAGTGAGTAAACAAATGGAATGGGACTGCGTAGTCACTACTGTCCACGTGGCGACGGCCCAGGGCACGTTGAGACGAAAAAAGATAGATAATTATGGCAAACATTGGACCGATGACCAGAGAACGCTCCAAAACGCTACCGGTACGCTGCACCAACCAAGACTTATGTTCTAACTTGGGCGTGGTCTCGCCAAGTCCGACGAGTCTCATTAAAGTTTTGCCCAAACTTTTTTGGGGTGTCAGCCAAGCTTCAGAGCATTCCTTAAAATCGTACTAACGTCATCACTCCTTTCGTTAAGTTCTCTGGGGAAGGCTTGAGCCAGGGAATGTCTCG
>JBBPLV010000906.1:0-13087 GCA_038089975.1 Boletellus ananiceps | reverse complement strand
GTTGCTAAGTTGTTTTTTCTTCATCCTGGAAAATAAAATAAAAAGTAGGATATTGACATAGGTTCCTTAGGATCTGTCAGATCCATGTCACTAATGCCAGACAGCAATGACAATAATGTACTGTCATTGATGGTAAGAAAGAGATCAACTGAAAAGTCATACACATGCCAATTCAGATGATGTCAAAATCTTTCCAGTCTATATTACAACCCATGCCTTCACCACCAGCACCTTTGTCAATTGATAGACTCATTCATCATCACTATTTAAACACTCTCACTCTGTCAATAAGGAATTTCACTTTCTCATGTGTGAGACACGTCAGATTGGAGTCATATTGAATGAGGTGAAAGGTCATCTGGAGAACAAACATCCTGCTCTATGCCATAGTGAAAAACACCTGTTACAAGCAGCCCAAGATCTAAACATAGCAAAACTGTTGTTTATGAATATACAAGGACCAAGACCACCTGTATGAGGTCTTCTCATCTGTGATGCCATTGCTTGCAACTATTGCCAAATGATCAAATCAAAGAAGAAAAACATGCAACAGCATCATTTGGATGTGCACAGTGATCTCTGCATACTACATATGTGAAGATCATGCAAAGCTCAGAGATTTCAATCCAAAGGTCAAGATTTACAATATGTGTTCTGGGAAGTGGTGGTGGAAGAGGGAGTTTAACAAGACACAATACCAACAGGAGCTTTGGTAGAGGCATTGTTGAAGGAACTGGATGAAGAGCTAGAAGTGCCACTGACAACAAATGATGAACAGCTAATCATTCCATGGTTGATGACCACTTGATGGCATGAGTATACTGTAGCAACAGGACTGGACACACAAACCATGCAATCAAAGGTTGTATTGTCAAAGGACAATGATCTCCTACTGTCAAGGCTTTGTGCATTGATTGATGTTTACTTTCAAGAGGCTCTTTCTCTATTGTCTAGTACAGATAAGTTGATTCTGCAGTGTTTCAACTCTCCTGATCCAATGAAAAAGGTTGGGCCAGCCAGCATGATTTAGCACTAACTTGTGCTGATCTCTCTTCCTTTCTCTCTACTGATCAACAGTGGCATATCCAACACTCCCCTGTACAATCACATGCTTTACACTACTGTGAAGGAGTATACCAAGCCAATAGCTGCTCTTGTTGCTATGCTGATCAGAGAACAGTCACATGATCAGGATATGGTAAACTCATTGCAAACTCTAAAAGATGAGCTGAACCTCCTTGGCCAAGATGAGGCAGTTGCATGCAAACACATTCATGATGTGCTCATGATAGCATGGATAAGACCATATAAATGTATTTCTCCTATGGACATCAGTGATCCCACTGAATGGTATGTTGCATTGCTCACAGTCCAAAAGGATGGCTCTTTCAAGGAATCCCAATACATGACCAATATCATTGCAAAGTTTGAGTATTGCATGTGATTGGCATTTCTCAGGAAGATCAGAGCTAAGGTGGCAGCCAACACATTCCATGATGAAAGTGAAGCATATGACACTTTGTAACCCTGGTTCACAGGAAAAATGCATTCTCCATGTGCTTGCTTTCATTCACTGCAATATTATTCCTCTGCCATCTCTTGTAATACCATGAGTTTGTCCCATATATGGTAGACAGACAATGTTCACTGGAAAACACTGCTCTATAAAGGAGAGGAGATTCACTTTGATGATGTTTGTGACATGTTTGCAAATATGGAAGCCAAGCTGGTAGATGTATGGGAGAAGCAGGTGCTCAATGGCTTGGCACTCTGCATTGACTATTCACACATTGTAGACAATCTCACCAACAACAAGAGCTATGGCTACTCTTTCTTGTCAGATCCCAGAAATTCCACACTCAAGAAATGTAATTGTTTGATACAGGCCATAGTGAACAGAGAGGGCAGCTTTGCTGAACATGCCATGGTCAGGGAAGGAAGAATAGTATGGAACTAGGATGTATTGAGAACATGGTTGTACAACTATGCAGAGCTTCAGAGACTGTTGCTATTATGAGCAGTAATGCTGAGTTGTGCACCTAGTCATGGTACTGAACTGACTGCAATGACATATTGCAACACCAAGATCTATTCTACATGCAGTCTGGTTGTGATGGACAAGCATCTCAGCCTCCTCTGTCAATATCTCAATCCCACTGCTCTCACTGGTCATGACAAGCTTGTTCTGCATGTGCTGGATGCAGTAACAAGTAACATTTCAAGACTTGGTACTTGCCAGGCCTTTTGCAGAGATTGCTGCATGAGCATGCTTTCCAAACCAGCCAGAAGTGAAACAGCTCTATCATGATCAACTATTTGTGAATTTTAATTGGCTGTTCACATCAGAGGATTTATCAGCATTAATGCTAAAATACAGCCTGCTACACTTGAACATCCATGGTAACACATTCAGACAGCATGAAAACACAAGTTCAAATGTTCCTCAGAGGAGGTCATGGAAGTGGAAGGCATAGATGATGTGAAAGCATTACAAGCAGGCCATACCTGTGCAACATAAAATTGTATCTGTGGACTTAGCATGCAATCTCTGGCTGGTGTCGTAGAGGATGTTCTGTCACATTATCTGAATGCCAGCACCATCTGGTAGTATTGCTGCAAGACATTTGAGGGAGGAACACTGCTTCCCTACAGGCAAGCATGGTCATTCAACTTCAAAATAACACCACTTTCAGACTTCCATAGTGGTGCTACTAAGCCAGGACAGCACAAGTTAGTGCTAACTCACATCACTGCTGCCTCTACTACTACTATACTGCCACCAACTGCAAAGGAGATTGCACAAGAAGTGATTGCAGAGCTGCAACCAACATTGTCTGCCCTTATTTAGGATGCAGTGAAAAAGGCCATGACACATCATCAAAGCAAAGACAAGGAAAAGGCTATCCATTCAGAACCTGTCTACAATTGGAATCATGAAAAGCCAAGAATGTTAGATGTTATGATAATGATAATGTTGGTCTTGAATTGACTTTACAACAGGAAGCTAAAATCATGAATGCAATCATGAATGCTTCCAGAAATCCAAGAGGTGAAGGTAATGCATTCACACAATCAGGAGAGTTTGAAATTGAAATCATTTTAAATCAGATTCTTCAAAAATAATACCCAGCACTGGTGATGGTGGCACTGGCACAAGTTATCAACAAACAAACTGTGTTGCCAACATCAGACTTCATATTCACTAGTGGCCCACTTCCTTGGGAGAATGCAAGCATTACCACATTAGAGGCAGACTCTTTAAAAGTCATGAGTACTGTTTTGAAAAATTTCTTAGCTGCAGAGATCCACAGAGCAAAAGTTAGCAAGAGAATGGTCTTGCAACATCATTCAGATATGATGACAATAATGGCAACAGGGAATGGCAAGTCCATGCTGACAATAGTTCCAAGCCTGTTGGAACAGGCTGTGGTCACAGTGCTTGTCCTGCCTCTCAACTCACTCTTGATGGATTATGAATATTGTCTGATTGAGATGAATGTTCCATATCAAGTATACAGATAAAGCAGCAGCAATGACAATCATGAGCTGGACATTGTGAATAACCTTGTCCTAGTCTCTGCAGACATGGCACAGACTAGTCAATTGCATCAAGCATTAATGATCCTCTCACAAAAGAAATCTATTGCACACCTGGTGTTTGATGAGGCTCACATTCCACTCATCACTAGTGTCTATTGTCATGCCTTGGATAACATATATTGCATATGATCTTTGCCCATGCAGCTGGTCCTCTCAGTACTACTCTTCCTCCATCAATAATATCAGAAGTCATGCAAGCATATCATCTTGCTCATGATGCCACAGTTGTCAGACAGTCTACCAACAGACCAGAGCTCAAGTACTTGCTGGAAAATTTGTCCATTGAAAAGTTACAGAGTTCAAGAAATCTTACAGGAGGAAATCCAAGACTGGAATCAACAGTCAAAAGAAAGGGCACTTGTCTTTGTGTCATCACTTGCCATGGGTAAAAACTTGGCCATAAGAGTTAGCTCTGTCTTTTACACAGGAGACAAGGAAACCATGTCTGATAAACAACATCACTATGCATACAAGGCATGAAGAACAGGAGAGTAGAAGATCATGGTGGCAACCACAGCATTCACCACTGGAAATAACTATCCACATGTTCATGTTGTTGTCCACATGGAGAATCCTTTCAGCATGCTTGAGTTTATCCAAGCACAGGGCAGAGCTGGCAGAGATGGACAGCCCTCCAAATGCTATACAGTGGTCTCAAAGAATGGTTGACTTCCATTGAAGGACAAAAAACTAGGAATAACAACAAATGACAAGACAGCCATGCATGAACATCTTTATGTATATGGACTGAAATACTGTCTTTGATATAGCATGACATTGTTCAATGATGGTGTGGGAATTGATTGTTTATCATCACCACACAATGAGCTGTGTTGTGTTTGTGAAAGCAATTTGAACCATGATCCTAATTACATCCACATGGCCTCCATGCCTAGGTCTAAATTCAAACTGACACTGCTCCCATCATCATGATTGACCACTGCCACTGATGTGGCAAGCAATGATCCATTCATAGCCATGGCAAAGCAGTCAAACAAAGTATTTCTATTTGACAACAAAAACACAGCAACAGAGCAGACAATATTTGTAGGGCCTTACAGCAATTGTTGAACATCTGTGCTTTGTACAAAACATTGCACTGCCAGTATCATGGGAATAGCACAATGACACCAGCACATGACCACTTGGACAACTGCCCATGTTTCAACATGCTCTGTGATGGATGGAAGGAATATCTGAACTGGAGAGAAAAGCTGCAGTATCAAAAACATCATAGCAAGATATGTGGTTGTGTCATGTGTCATGACTGAATGATAGCCTGCATCCAACATTCACCTTGGCCAACAGTGGAAAGCCAGACTGTGAATTTGCAGACACAGTTGCACTAGTTGCATTTGAGATCTATCAGAACAAAAAGTTGAATCAAGCAGCACAAGCATATCTTGATCAGCAATAGCAAGGAGGCTTGCATGGGTTTCTGACATGGCTGATGGGAAAACCTGCTAGCAATACAGAAAGCAATCTAATAGAGTTGTTCATGTGGTGGTCAAGTCAATATGATCATGAAGATGTATCACTCAAATAGATGAAATGGCATGTGGAGAATAGAGCATATGTTTGTATTAAATCATGTTAGTGTACTTTTTGACATGACCAGACCAGTGATTGTAGATGAAAACCTTGAGCTTTGTCATATGCACAATCTGGTCATTTCATTCAGTGGAGAGAAATATAATCAATTGGCAATAGGATGAGTACTGGAAATATGAGTGATGATGCATGATCAAAAGTGGACATGATTATGTCATCAGTATTGTGACTGAATATAAAAGTGTTATCCATGTTACATCTATGTCACAACCTAGTGATACTATCATGACCTATGACACTCTGCTCTCTAACTTTGCTACTCTATTCCATCCTCTGTTCCAATACTCCTATTCTGACTCTTGTACAGTGGCTTAAATAAGTGTCCCAATGTTGGGACATTTTGGAAAGATGTGACATTTGCAAGAGAACCAAAACACATTAGCTCTAACCCTTGCAGAGTCATCAATAGCCCTAGCCCTGCCCTGAAAATGAGCTCTTAGTCATGTGATTTGGTTGACATGGCACTGAGATATAACTATATTAAAATGTCATGTTATTGGAACACTTATTTGACCCTGATGTTATCAATCATCATTTGGTAAATAACATGATGTTCTGATGGATGCTGTGCTTCAGCCCTGTCTTATTATGTAACTTACATAACCCTGAGCACTATAAATGGTAGGAATACCACCACCCTACTTCACCATGAAGCCCATTTCTACCTCTGCTAGAGCCAATATCCTGTTTCTCTCTGAATCTGGCCTGTTTGTTAGGAAAATATCCTCCCAAACTGGTCTGGGAAAGTCCACTGTGGCCAGAGTTATCAAGGAAATTCTTCCAGGCAAGGAAAACATCAAATTAGGCCCTCCTTCCAAGCTTTCCTCTACTGACAGGAGGAGAATTGTCTCTAGTATTACCTTTGACAAGATTGAAAATGCTGTGTAGGCAATCCATCTTATCAATTCTACCCTCTCCTTTCCTGTCTCTTCCCAAACTGTTTGCAATGTGCTAAAGTCTGCATCTCTAAAGGCTGTAGTCAAGAAAAAGAAACTACTCTTGTCTATTAAGCATAGGAAACATAGGCTGGCCTTTGCTCTCAAGCACCAACACTGGACTGTGGAGGACTGGACTAGAGTAATTTGGTCAGATGGATGGAAGTATGTGTGGAAAGTGATAGAAAAACCTTTGCAAAACAAGGAGGTACAGGGGATAGTAAAGTTTGGAGGAGGTTCCTTGATGGTTTGGGGATGCATAGGCAGGAATGGAGTGGGAATCCTTGCAGAGGTAGAAGGGAGGATGAATGCTGAGCAGTATGTCTCCATTTTGGAGGATGATGTGCTTCTTACTATGGAAAATTCTAGAATTCCTGAGAAGAGCATTATTTTTCAACAAGATAATGAGCCAAAGCACACCTCTAAAAGAGTCCAGGAGTGGCTGGAATCTCAAGGTATCAATGTTCTTGATTGTCCAGCACAATATCCAGACCTTAATCCAATTGAACATCTCTGGCAAATTCTCAAAAAGAAGCTCAACAGCTATACAATACTACCAAGAGGGATTTGGGAGCTTTGGAGAAGGAATGATGTGAAATGGGGCAAGATAGAGGCTGAGGAATGTCAAAGATTGATAGAAAGCATACTTAGAAGACTGGAGGCAGTGATAATGGCAAAGGGAGGGCATATAAAGCACTAAAATTGTAGAACAGAAATGTTGCTCAAATAAGTGTCCTGTTATGCAGGGGAATACCTCGAGTTCGAAGACTAGGACTGACCGACAGGCAGGACACTCACGAAGAGGTATGACTCAGCCCAAGGAGAACTAGAGACTATATGGTCATAAGACCGGACTAGAGATGAAGAATGAGGACCTGAAGAAGAGAACTCAGACTGAGGGTGACTCAAGGTTACACTAGATTGTGCAGAACAAGAATGAGGTACATGATCTGTAGCTAAGGTTTATATAGTTGGGATAACCGTGCACAGACCAAGTACCATAAGAGGAGAGAACAAAAGAGAAACTATAATGAGGAGGTCCGAGTTGAATTGGATGAGAACGTAAACAATATGACTACAACGGAATGATAGAGACTTCAAGAATGTTCCATAGAAGTAGAACGTAATCATGAACATAAAGAAAAAGACCAGGGATGCAGGATTGAGATGGATGTAAGTAAGACAACAGGAGAATATGTGGATATAGGAAAGAAATCATAACATGTCCTAATGATGTGTCATTTTGAAATGGTTATATCTCAGTGCCATGGCAACTAAATCACATGACTAAGAGCTCATCCTCAGGGCAAGACTAGGGCTATTGATAACCCTGCAAGGGTTAGAGCTAATGTGTTTTGGTTCTCTTGCAAATGTCACATCTTTCCAAAATATACCAATATTGGAACACTTATTTGAGCCACTGTACATACCTCCAACTCTGTTTCTGTTATCTCTGTTATCTCCTTACTCCTGTGCTGTACACTTATGGCCAGCAATTCCTATCACTGGTTCCAGACTCTGCCTTCTTACCTTAATGTTCTATACTTTATTAGTGATCTGTCATCAGCCCTCTCCTTCCTCCATCCTCCATCCTCCATCCCCTATCTATTCTGTCTCTGTAATCTATAGTACACAGTCTGTGTTGCTATGTTGAATCATTGGATTGTTAAGGGAGGGCCCCAGATCATTGGATGTTTTGAACCTGGGTACTGTATGACAGCATAAAAAGTTACCCCAAGGGATACTCCAATTCAGAGAGACTCAAAGGGTATTCCTTTGGTACAATGCCTGTGGGTGGTTGCTTATCAGGCACACATGCTGAGTATGAAGCCTTCCACTTCCCACTCACACTCTTTCCCACTAGTATACAACCAGCTCCATTTTGGGTTATACCTTCTGCATGGATTTGCCCCTCTGCAGTCTTTTATCCCACTTCCTGGATAGCAGTTGAAGCTGGCAGCTGATAACTTAAATGGTCTTGGATGGATGGCAGTTGGTGTAGCAGTAGCTCCCTGACAAGAGCTTTCATAGGCCAGAAACTGCTCTCCATCCCATCCCTCTTTCCCACCCCTACTTGCACTATACACAGCTTCATCATCCTTATGGCCTGGTACTGATCTTCAAAGAGTGACATCTGATGGATGAGCATGTGGTGTAACAGTCCAAGTACTATCTCTTGCATACAGACTCAGTACTAGGAGCCTTTAGCTCCTAGACCATCCACCTCAGATTTATTGATAGATACAAACATGATGGCAGGTTATATTGATGGGGAGGGAAACAACAAATGATGGAAGCAATAACAATGAATTCACTATGACTACCCCTATCTCTGTCCACCTCTAGCTCTTTTCTTGCCTTTTGGATTCTATTGCCATTGTGGTTTTTTGCAAGTGATCCACTGTGCAATCCACCAATGAGAGGAAGAGGGGTTGGTGTAGTCACCTGTTGTTGACCTGACAATGTTGAGGCACATTTAACAACCACTTACTAGTCCTGCTGAGTAAGCAACCATAGGAGCAAGAGAGTCTTAGGATGAGAGAGCTGAGTGAGCAAACTCAAGAGGACAAGACTGAGGTCCTCTGTGAGCTGAGAGTGTCTCTTATATACCTTTCTAGTGTTTATATTCATGTACACTACATCTACAAATATCCTGTATCTACTGGAGTCAGAATGAGTCATTCCTAGTCATATGTACATATGTACATGAGGTGAACATAAGGCAGGCATGAGACAACAATAAGGAAGGACAGTGTGAGAGCAGTCTGTATGAACAGGGTCCATGAGGATCAACATATGGTGCAGCTATCATGATCATGCAGCTATGCATGTGAGTCATATCCAAATTGAGTAATTTAGATCTAGAATGGTGGGTTCAGCTGTGCATGGCAGTGTAAGGCAGTGTAAGGGAATGCAAAGTTGCATAGACCTATATAGAGAGAGACAGCATGTACCTGTGCATTACATGTGTTGATCATGGTTACAGGATTGTGGATCAGGGTGGATATATGTCAAACATGTTCTAGGGCATACAACCATGAGTCTGAGTGAGTCACTATGAGTCAGATTGAATCCAGAAGGGTCCAGACCTGATCTATGAAGCATGGTGGATGATTAGACAGATGAAATCCAAATAAATTCATAGGATGGTCAGATAAAGCCAGAAAAATAAGAGAAAAACAAGAGAGTATAACAACACATGTCAGATAATGAGTAATGGAATATGTGACATCATTGTTGTCAGCATCTTGAGTGTCAGACACACCTGTGAGAAGTGAACTAAAGAGAGTGATAAGGTTGCCAGCAGGCCTAGTGGAAGTTGTAGAAGCATTCAAAGTAAGTTACACCAATGCTTCATCTTCACTGGAGTCATTTCACCACTGGAAATGTAGAAGACATCAAGAATTGGGTTACACCATTCAAGAACTTGTGCAATTGAGGTGTTTATAGCAACTACTGTGTCTTGTACATGTAATTATGAAGTCACAACAGCAAGTGTAACTGCTGAATCATCAGTCATTCCAATGTCAGTGAGTTTAATGCATGCCCAAGTGGATTTTGCCCCCCTTCTCAATTGTGAAATGATTCCTGTTTGAGAGTATTTCTGATCTTTCTTTGAAGACATGGGGGTGCTTAAAACAGATGGATGGTGCTTTGAACCTGGTTGAGGTGAGTGGAGACATGTTCCCATCAAGCCAGTCTTGCTGCAAGTTGTAGGCTTTGGAATAGACTTGGCTATATCCATGTTGTTGTCAACATCAGAGACTATTACTTTGGATTTCACATTTGCCTTTGCTCTTGATTTTGGCATTGGCATTCCATCACCTCTATCCTTGGATTGTACAGGTATCACAGTTGGTGCTAGAACTTCTTTGCCAACCTCCTTGGCTTTACCCTTGCCCTTTGACTTCAACCCACTACCTGAAGCTGTATTGTCATGGAGCTTTGACAATTGTGCTAGTTTGGACTCACTGAATGATAGGAGCTCAGTTCATCCTCATCATCTGCCTGAGAAAACATGGTGCCTATTATATATGATGTAAATTTGGTGTGTCTGTTGAATAGATAGTATTCACAGGACTGATGAAAGATGGGGCCAGCATCAATGAATACAGCATGAAGTTCACCCTTGTCAAATGATATGTTGTTGTGGAAGACATCTGGGGTGTCAAGAGCAATTAGTCCATAGAACATGACTTGCTTTTCTTGAGGATATCAAAAGATTCACCCATAAAGTTGTTTATCATCAAGTGTAGACCAAGTTGTATCCTGGTGATGAAATATCAGCAGAGAATATCAGTAGAGAAGTACCAAATAAGATCAGATGTAACATACTACTAGTACCATGATGTTTGCACAAGCCAAGTTGAGATCTACAAGACCAACATTCAAAAGTATTAAAACTCTTGACCCATTGGTCTTGGTTGATGTATGAAAAGCACTCAGTGCCTCACCCTGCTTCTTCAATGTCATTTATCATTGAGCTCAGCTGCAAATATTTCATATAATTCAAATGTCTATAAAGATCATATATATAAAGATCAGAGTAAACACAGGACTTATGTCCAGAATTGCACCATTTGATGAAGGAAATGCTAAATATATGACAATACAGTTGTAACCCTTGTATTTGTGTTGATCAGCTTGGTATTCCAAGTTGACCCATAGGATCTTGCCATCTGTGTTTATTGTGAGGGAGGTAGCACCATTGCTTGTGAAATGATGACAGACTACTTGTGTGAGAACATCAAGCCTGATTGTTTTTTCCTTGCTTGCTTGCCAATGTTCAAGAGGCATAGGTTTCCTCCAATGATCAGCAAATTTGGGATTGAGATGCAAGTGAAGCATAGATTGGCAAAAATCAATATAAAAATGCTAGAACAGACATGAGCAATTTAGTATATGAGAGCAAATGAAATTGAGGACTTACTTTGTTGGTATCTGCAGTGACAGCCATAAGATTGTCCTTGATGATATCCTTTGCAAAGCTTCACAAATGAGTCATTTCCTAGTTGTATATGTGGAGTTGTAGCATGTAGTCTTGGAAAGGTCATATACCAAACAGTTTTTGATCACAGTTGTCCTTTGAATCAATGGTATGTCTGATGATATAAGTTACAAATTGCCCTCACATGATCTCCATCCACTTGTGCATTTTCAGAGCAAACTCAGACTGTGGAGTCTTTGGATTTGTTTTATCAATCAAGATGCTCTTGAGTTGATTACTTTTATATCCAACTTCACTCAGATCCTTTGTGTCCTTACAAGTTGCTACATTCAGTTCACAAGTCATTCTCCATAGTTCTTCATTGTCATTGAGCCCTGGGATGCCAAGGAGGTCATCCATGATCCATAGATCTTGAGGTATATTAGATATTAGTTATACTCTGTGATAAGATAACATTTGTACTTACATGCAAATTTGTAATAACAGGTATTGCAGTGAGAGTGATCAAAACTTTTGACTTTGTATGAAGCTTATGGCAGGCAACATGAATTGCATTATATTTGCATCCAATGTGAGCTTCACCCATGATGAGAAAACCATATTCATGATCATATAAGGTAGTTGGAGCATTGCATTCATACTGTGTAGTCTTGATTCCACAACCAACATCTGCTTTGGTCCCTTGACAGAAGCAACAGGTAAAATCATCATGAAGAGCCTACAGATCATAACCTAAGATCAAAATAATTGAATTGAGGAGTGGATCATATCATATAGATAGATAGAATGATACATTGTGATGGATACTGGTAGCTCTTGTCATAGAATGATTTCACTCCTGCAGAGCATGTATCATATTTTCTGGTGTAAGGAAAGACATTGAATGTGCTGAACTTGATTAAGTGCTTGAGTTCACCAAGCCATTGATCCTCAAGGTTCACTGGACAGATGATTATGTGGAGAATGTTAGGAATTTTACCATCAGAGGAGTTGAAGCAATGTTTAGTTACCAAGTGTAATATCAGTATAACAATTGAACATCTAAACAAAAAAGATACATACCAAAGTGACCAGGATAATCACCCTTTGTCTCATAGCATTGGTGATAGTATGCAAAGTAGACAATAGCCCCAATGGCTTGCATTGTTTTGCCCAGTCCAACCCTATCCACAAGCAAGGCATATTTTCCATCAAATGCACATTGTAAAGTGTGAAAGATATCTACTAATTGATGCCAACAAGGTATGAGAGGCTAACAACTAGAGTTTGAGTCTTTAAGCCATGCTCAACCTTTATTTCTCCATGAATTGATCAATGAATTTGATTGGTAAAATCTTGAAAAAACAAGAGTTTCTTCTCTAGGAGGTCAAGGAGCATCCACAATATTGATTCATCAACATTTGCCAAGTCCTCAACACCTTCTTTCTAGTCCTCAAGTGTGATCTCCCCACTAGTAATAAACTCAATGGATTCATCAGTATCAACATAGGGATTTTCTAAGCATCCTTGGATGAGTGTGAGAATTTCTTGAATTGTAGGTTTGCTTGCTAGCTGTTCAGGAGCATCACAAATCAATTTGCACACTTAATACTACTATATCAAAATTTGTCACAGTTTTTGCAGCTTGAACTGTCCAATCTGAATAATTGGGAGCACATGAGGTGTTGGAAGCAGTCTTATCAAAGTACCAAGGTAAACTGGGAATTTTCATGGTCACCTGCCATGTTGGTGATGATCATGACAAATTGAAACTGCCAAATGACAAGAGCATAGAGGAAATTGTGGAGGATGGCATGATGAAAGCAAGTAGATCAATGTCACTAGATGAAAATTTTTTAGATGAATTAAAAATGAAATTTATATTCATTACAGTGGCTCAAAAAAGTGTCCCAATGTTTGGCTATTTTGGAAAGACTTGACATTTGTAGGAGAACCAAAAGGCATTAGCTCTAGCCCTTGCTGGGTCATTAATAGCCCTAACCCCTGCCTTGAA
>JBBPLV010000905.1:0-13097 GCA_038089975.1 Boletellus ananiceps | reverse complement strand
AGAGCGATGATCATAACTCCGGGTATCGTTGATACAGTCGGATTCGACGCTACCAGCTGAGATGAACGAGTTGAGATGGTGTCTCTCTCTATACTCCTGTAAGGGGCTCGCTCGAGAAGCGGAAACACCATGACTTTGCTCTGCAGGACTGCAGCACGAGGTGCTGGCAGGTCTTCGTACTATCTTTATAGCCGCAACTATCGCCCGAGCACATTCAAGACTCACACCACGGTTATTATCCCAGTACGCATTCCATTGCGCCACAGCGCTTGTACTCGGCTTCAACGCATGCATAATTTGCAAGTCATCCAGATTAATCCACTGACAACTTGTACCAGGATGAAAGTAGCCCTTTGGATAAGTTTCAGCTAATGGGATCCAAAAATGGATTGCACGCCGGTGTACGGTGTCTCAAATCTTGTCGCGGCTGCAGCCATCGGGGGGGCGTCTTAGCCAGAGATGCGCTCACGCATTTGCTGGTTTCACCTTTCGAGTGTATCGTCGTGATACCAGGGTTCCAGCATGCCCAGTTGCCTAGAAAACAACTATTGCCAGGGAGGGGGTGGATTGCGGCGCGATTTGAAAAGAAAAATTGCGATAAACAGGCGTAACTATGAAGTCCCTGCGGGACACTGGATGCACTAGTCAATCAGAGAACCTGTGAAAACAGATCATCAATGAACAAAGGGGTAGGGAAAAACACGCACAATCCCTTCACAAGTACCGGAATCAAAGCGGACCTGCAACCGATACTAGAAGAAAGTGATAGGTGTACTGGAGTAGTTTGTGCGTATTGAATGAATTAGAGGTCAGAGCCATAGTAACAGACATTCCAGGGGTGCAGCAACGCAGTCTGAGGTTGAGTCCGTGTAGCACGGGAGTATCGTCGCATCTGAGGTCACCGCATCAGCAACAACAGCACGTTTTGTCCCGACCTCCCCAGAGCGACACGCATGTTTGCTTCGCAGCGCATGAGAGAAACGTCGACCATGCGCTAGTACTCCGAACCAATTTGATGAACCCCTGTCAGAGTATATCATTCTTCAAGGGATTCTCCAAACTCCGAAGGGCGGTATCGACTCACTTGGGCAACTGGAACAAAATTAAGAGAGCGTCAGTACCTGTCGAAACCCCCTGCGAAGCTATGAATGGACCTACAGCAAGCAATGACACCACAGCGGAGCTAACAGGGCGTGTAAAGCATAATTACTACTTTCGTAATGGATGGTACCGGAATTGATGATGATACTGTATGGCGTACCAGCGTCTTATGAAAACAAATCAGAACAGAGACGTTCTCTAAACGGACCATTCACATTAAATTTGGCATGTACGTTGAGCGACATCCCCTCGAGACGCATCGTCATGACCACTTTGACCGACACGTTGACAAGGGTACGCGGATACGCCCGAGGCCGCGTAAGGTCGCCCACAAGATCGTCAGCGAACATTCTAGGTACCTCAGGTGCTGCTCCGCGAAACTGGGAAGGCAGCTCGCGTGCAGACCTGTTGTCGTGTCTCACCGCAAGTGAGCCTCATGCACAGCATTGCAAGGCCAACGGGAATTACCTGAAGACCACCACTTGAAGAGCATCTGGGTCTGTTGTGGGCTTAGCATAGATTACTGTCACACAAGATACCCGTGCATACTGTGGTAGATCAAGTAAAACCTGAGGACAGGAGAATCTATCCCACGGTGTCTGAAGGGACATCTGGATAAGAGCATCGCAGACTGGGAAAGGAGAGAATTTCAAGAGACTGGTGATCAACTAGTCAAGCTAAGTAACCCCTAGACCTCCCGGTGCAGAGCAGTAAATTACACTCACTCGTACCCAAACACAACTTGAAGCCCACTGGCACATGACAATTCCTCGAGAAATCGACCAGTCATGTAATCAGCAGGAGACGTACGGACAATATGACCCAAGACGTACCGGTGCATACGTACCACACCCCATGGTCCCCCATCGTAGAATTCTTCCGAACCATTGCAACGGTCGTAGTCGCAGTTCCATGGAACATGAAGCAGTCGATCTAGCCCACTCTCAACTTGCACTTGCTACTACATGGTGTGCAATCGACCCGAAATGCCAGCGAGGACCGCCAGATTCCGCGTCCAAGTCAACCTCTAAGCCCAAAGGTAAGTCTCCGGACCTAGTAGGCTATCACTAAAGGTTCATGCTGGCTAGCGTGTGCGATACCATTTGCAAGTTGATGCATCGGGGTCAGTAAAACGTTAAACGGTAAGCATTAGTAAGGAGATTGAGGTGGTAAATAATGATGGGGTGAACGAGAAATAGCCAATGACAACAGAAGGTGGGACCGAACCTACTCAACCACCTGGCGCACATTATGCTCAAGTTTGGCGACAGACAAGGAGTCAAGGTCATCAGTGAGAAGATCTCATTGCGGGGATTATTCATGATAACGTCGTATGATCGAACAAAACGTTTGCCATCTAGTACATTCCGCTTGATGATTGGGTACAATGTCAATTATGACTCTGTAGAAGGTATGAGTTATGGCAAAACGGTCGTGGAGTCAGAAGAGCACACGAGTCGGTAAAAATGTCGTCACCAAGGACTCTGCAGCTGCAGTGTCACGCCCACCGCCCGGCGACGAGGACAGCGTAAAACGAAGTGGAACATCCAACTTGATGTCCCGTTCTCTTCGCACCGTTTCTCGGCATACGACCCCACCCCGCAATAGTTTCAGGGAATCCATGACCGGAGCGATCTTGATGCATCCGACCGACCCCGGCCACGACCAAGGAATGGCGTCAACGCTTGTAAAGCTGAAGCAACTTGTGAACATGAACATGAGAGAGGAAATGAAGGGTGGATACGACTAGTTGAGATCCTGTCAGCGAGAGAAGGTCATTCAATGCGTACGGCACAAGCATAATGATAGAGGTGGGTGCAAAGATGGAGCCTGCAAGATTCAACGGCGATTTGGCCGTCGTCACCCTGACTGACACAGCAATAACGATATTGGGTATTCAAGCGGTCATGCACGACAATCGCACAAGCCGACTTCTGATATCCCGGATGATTGCGAAGCAATAATAGCTGCGCCTAGAAAAAGTCTACTTAAGACGCGCGTCACGCGCACAAGAGAGTTATGGGACTCATACAGGCGATTTCTGCTACAATCTATGAGATAGGCCACTTGCCTACAGGGAGTATAATGATCCTCCGATCGTAAACGAAAACCACACGGAGTCGCCGAATCTCATCACGCGCACGTCTTAGTACCCACACTACGGGCGATAATATCAAACTTACTAGAACTAGGTCCTGGGTGAGGATCTTGATTGCTCTGCGAACAAAACTCTGTTACCATCACACAAGCATCTGCGTACCAGTGCCGTGCACGTTCGCGCAATGTAGTAGTGGAGTTGAGCCAGTATGTCAGTAATTGGGTACGTCAGCTGGCCCACAAACGAACGCGTCGTGGAGATCCTCCGACAAGAACAGTGCAGAGAAGCCAGAGAACCATGGGGTCCACCCTAACAATCGATCAGTATTAGTGATGTGCTGTCCATGCGAGAAAAGAAGGGATCTTTCCCCATGCAAGGGTATGAAGATGGATAGCCTGTGCATGATCTGTCGGTACCGCCTGACACTTGGGAATAAGTAGCAAGGGATACTTCATGTATAATGTCTAGCAAGGGGCAACAGCCTCACAGGACAATAAACACGAAAAAAAAAGTAGTAAGGGACTTACAGTAAAAGGTATACCGTACGACAGTCTCGATTCACATCTAATGCGAGGCGTTGCGGGACACCATCGATGATTGTTGCGGTTCAAAAGCGAGCTAAGAGAACCAATCCGAAGCGTCGTCCTCGTGTGAAATAGTTCATTGTCCTGAGCGGCAGTGGTTATCAGGATAGCCTTGCCAGACCACCAGGGCATCCAATTGGGACGCATGTATCATTAGACATTGTAACATTTGTCAGGGTCGGACAAGCAGAGTATCTTCAGTGTCCACAGTGAACAACGTAAACCAGAATGTTCAAAGCATTCTTTCTGGCAGTTATCACAACCGGCACGTGACCAGCCCCTCCCCAGTCCGACGTGCCAGGATTAGGTCGAGAATCGAGATGGCGGCCGAGCGATGTGCCTCACTTCGAAGCATCGCGACGTATAAGCTGGATCCCCACCGGAGAGCCAGTCGAAACGCTGCGAGCACAGTTGCGAAGCCCAAGCATGGCTTCCAGGCCAAGCTTTGCCAGCGAAGTCAATAAACCTGAAGTAGGCCAAGAAAGAAATTCGCTGAAGATGCGCCTCGAGGTCAAGAAACTGATGAAAGATATGCACAAGTTTTGAATCCGTGACGGCTTGTTTGGTTGCCGGTGGGTGGGGCTCCGGGAGACTTGGCACTGAGGGGAATAGTTCTGCGCAGTTCACGCATCGACCAGCAGCTTCACCACAACGACGATCGTTGGATGAATGACCCCACCAGGAACGGGGGTCTGTGCACTGTGCGTCACGAGGATTTACAACGGGAACACTCCTATCCCCTCGCTCATCGGCCGGGCCCCAGTACGTCGGGCACGCGACCCTCTTTTTCGAGAGCAAAAGCCAACGTTGACGTCCAGACGTGCTGATGCACCCGGGCTCACTGTGCGTCCTAGTGCGCCGTCCACACTATGATACGCACACGGAAACGAAGGCTCGGCGCTGAAAGTCTGCTTCGAGTCTCTCTGGCCACGTAGCATACGTAGGTCTTGGCTCGAATACCTGACGCCCCTGATATCGCTCCACAGCGATGCGCGGTCTGAATCGACCGCTGGCTTTTTCCAAAATATCTCGTTCTTCCATGCCATGGATCCTACATTCCAGCACCGTCGGTCCTCCCGTTCCCTGCCCGTCAGCCCATCCAACATCGTCACACGAATCCGCGACGCCCGACCCCAAGGTCTCTCAGGCTCCCTCCTTTTCCCCGTTCCTTATACATCCAACGCGGATCGTCCCACCTCGCTCCGAACCCTCTCTAGGTGTACCAGGGTCGGATACCCGATAGCACCCCGCCACCTCCTCGTGCACGGATCGTGACAGACGCACCCAATTCGCCTCGGTCCCCGAGCATCACGCACGCACTCGTCCCTCCCTGGGATCAGGATTCACCCATCCTCCCCCGAGGGGCGTGTTCGTGTACCTTCAGCCCACCATCGAAGCCCATCGCCACCGTCATCACCATCCCTTGACCCACCACCGGCTACCCCCCATGGCCCGCTCGGACGATCCACGCAGGCGGCTACCACACCGCACCCGCACCCGCACCGCGCACCACCCCTGCCAGGTGTCCCTTCGCTCAAAACAAGTCCTCGTACATACAAAGGCCACTCGAGCCAGTCTCCATCCTCCCCCTGGATGCAATTCCCCCCCACTACCGCCCACCATCATCATCCGAACCCCTGGTCGGTCAAAAACGTTCCTACTGTCCATCCACACCACTTGCCCGCCAACGATGGCTCGATATATCAGACCAGCGAGGGGGGAAATGTATGCGTGTCAAGTTCCCTGAAGCATCTATCCTCCGGCAGAATTTGTACAAACAATCGCTCTTTGCTTCTCTCTCCTGCCACCATTGATGTTCAGATGGTAACAACCCAAGCATGTCCGCGTCACATTCTCGCTTTTGCTCATATGCACTTCCAGGTGTTCAACTGCATCACAGCCGTCACGTCAGGGAAGAAGAGAAGAGGAACATGTATAAACGACTATAATGTATTAGAGACTGCAACGCCGCACACCCTTCCACTCGCCCACGAAGGACGAGAGGGGAGAGAGGGACACATCTACACTACGCGAGACAACGGGATAGATATTATGTACGAAACCAAGTCGAACAAATGCCAGACTAAATGGTATGACTATAATGCGTTTTCGTAGGATCAGATCACATAACGGTGCACATAAAAAACTGTCAAAGGCAAAAAAATGGAACGAAGCTAGACTAGAAGAAGAAACAGAAAACAGAAAGTAATAACTGACAACCAAACAATGATAAGCCTATGTGCACATGAAAGCATGCTTAAAAGAGGGAGATCATAGATAGTAACCAAGCAGCATGTGTGATTTCGGATAGGTAGGTGCCGCTCAAGATAACGTTAATGTCCCGCTGGCAGCCAGAGACGAGGGGCCAACCAGCGTGCTTGAGCAGGCCACGGTAATGCGAGTGGGGCTTGACAAGACCATAAAACAAATGTACGATGGCAAAGCGAAAGCGACGACATATTTTGGAAGACGGTAATGGCAGTCAACTGTCGCATCCTCTATTCCCGCGATGGGGCAGACTCGACAGGCCAGATCGGCTCGCGGCTTCGTTCCCGCTCGCCTGGACGAGTAAGAGGAGTAGGAGACGTCGCCGGGTTCAGCCCCGTTTGAGGAGGCTGTTGAGCGGGCTGCTCGTGAGATGGGGGTTGTTGAGGGGCAGGCTGGGCCAACGTCTGCGCCTGATGCTGTGGCTGTGCATGTGGTTGGGACGGCTGCGGGGAGGGTTGTGGCGGGCCCATCATCTCGTCGAGCCCACGCTTGACGCCTGCTATCATCCTGTCCGTCTTTTCGAGCAGCTCTTCAAGTCGCCTACGTTGCTCGTGGAGCTCCGAGTAATGGTATCGCAACTCGCTCACTGTAGGTACGACCGCTGTCAGTACTCCGTTCAAGGCGTCATGGGGGGGCGGTGAATGTCCATGTCCGAGGCCATAGTACCCATGACCCACACCATGAGGTGGGGGCAGAACATAGCCGACGCCCGCAGCAAGTCCAGGGTTTAATGGAGAATGCGTTCTGCTGGGTGCATTAGAACCGGACCGCATATAGCTGGACGGTGCACCGCTAAAATCCCGGGCACCAAGGATACCGGGTGGACCATACCCATATCGTTCCCCCAATGCAGCGTTCAATGGAGGCAAGTCCAGCCCGTGAGGCGACCCGATAAACGCTCCATGACCAGAGGGAACACGTCCAAGATGGTGTGCGAAGCGATCCAACTCGGGACCTGGTTGCATGCCGCGGGGGATTGAGTGACTACGATCGCCGAGTGCTTCCACGATTTGATGATGCATACTCATTGCACCTTCAGTCCATAAAGAACTGTGAGAGTCCCGAGAGGCTTTCCGTGCAGATGCACGCTCACCCTTGCCCCTCCCTCGTCCCCCACTTTCCTGTGGCGACTCATCAGGGTCCCCCATATCTTCATCTTCGTCCTTATCCCGCGCACGGCCTTTCTCGCGGTCACTTTTGCCCCTTCGAGCCCGTTTTCGCCGAGGTTGTCGCCCTTCAACTTCATTATCACTCTCCTCCGTGTTCGCGTGTTGGCTGCCACCTGATTGGCCAATTCCGACGAGGGCTTCTGCCGCCTGATGATCTGTTATGCGTGCCGAGGACATGCCAGCTGCAGCGGGAACACGTTTCCGTCGCTTGATCACGGTCTTCTTCATCGAATTGGGGCGGTGCGTTCCATGGAGCTTGAAGTATAGACCTATTGATACGAAGATCGTCAGCCAAACATGCGTGATGATGCACGGTTGTGACAACGGCGTAGAAGGGAAAAAACAGAACAAACAAGGGCACTGGCCATCCTAACCCACACAGAAAAGGAAAAGTGCTTCCCACCGACGGGGGAGATAAGATAAGGGGAAACACGCAAAGAGGAAAGGATAGATGAAATGATGTCAACACCATGACACTGGAAGCGAAAAGCATGCAGGCATCCCAAATGGGATCAACGTGCAGCATGCCGTCCGTTTTACGAAAAACTACCAAAGAGCCACGCCTCCGAGCACAGACATAAACGAGAGAGAAACGCACCGCACGCGTTGCAGATATTGTTACCCACATCGTCCCTCCTCCAGAGCGGGGTGGTGCTGGTGTTACAGTTTGCGCAGCTCAACGCACCGACGGCGGACTTGGTCTTCTTGGCAGGTGGAGGACTGTCACCCTCGGCGCCGGGCGAAGAAGTGTCGGCAACGGGAGATGCTGTCTGTGCGACAACAGGCGTAGTGTCATCCGTGGTAGTGGGTTCGGGATCGAGCCTCCCAAAAACTGCAAGAGAGTTGTTTAGTGTTGGGCAGCCAGCGCATGCGCTGGTTCCTCCAGTGCCATCGCACCGCCCATCCCCAGGGCACGTGCCACCACCAAGATTGGTGTGCGCACCTGTGGTAGAAGCAGGCTTTGAGGCAGACTTGGAGATAGGATTTTGCTGGGGCTGACCAGAGCCCTCGGTTGGTGCAGACGATGAGGGTGCATCCGTAGTTTTCGAATGTTGATTTTGGGAAGGTGACGCGGTGGAAGCTACAGATGCCTGATTTGGATTGGACATGGTGGAATCCCCGCCACCGTTTGCAGGCAGAGCCGGGGCCTTGGTAGAAGTAGCAGTAGGCGTTGGGGTACGAGCCAGGGAGGTGGGACGGGCCACCTTGCGTGATTTGAGGTAGAGACCTAATGGCGATAAACAACGAAAAACGGCAAGCAAAGTGCCCACGAGTTGCACACATTTCAATCAGCACACACTGCGACTGCACTGACAAGACGGTAGGGTAGGACAAGAGCGTAGGAAAAAAAAGGGAATCTGGGCCAATCGCGATCATGTCCGACATGACATGCCGCGAACACGCGGAGATGTAGCTGCAACGCAGCATGATGATATACATCGGCCAGCTGGTGCGAAACGTGGGCGCCCGCGACCCAACCCGTACCACGCGTTGACACGTGACAGCGATGAGAAGGAAATGAAAGTAGATGAGATGAAAACGGATCCAATCGACTCACCGCAAGCATTGCAGATGGTCTTGCCCTGGGCGTCACGTCTCCAGAGGGGCGTGTCGACGGTTCCACAATTGGTACAGCCCGTACGTTGCTGTTGTGGAGCCTGCTGTGGTGGTTGCTGGGGTTGAGCAGGCTGCGGTTGCAGGGGAGCGGCGACTTGCTCTGAGGAATGAGACGGCTTGGGCTGGTCCGATTGCTGCTGCGAGGACTGCTGCTCTGCATCGGTGGGATTGGCGGGGTTAGGCTGGTCGTCTGCGGGGGTCTGCTGGGCGCGATCCTTTTGCTGGTTGAGTAGCTGCTCGTAGGTTGTGAATTCGCCCGAGGCGATGCGCTGGTGGAGGGCATGTGCAGCGTCTGCAAGGACTGGTGAGGACGGGGCGTGTTGGTCGGAAGCGGTGCTGGAGAACTGCTGTTGTATCCGGGAGAGATGGTGCATGTTGAGAGAGGGGGGTTCCATTACGATTGGGGACATTTTTGAAAGAGAAATATCTAGAGATACGATTAAAGAGAAATTTTGTGTAACGGACTGTCGATTAGGGCGCGCGTCAGTAGGAGGGGAGATCGAGAAGGAGAAAAGCACGGACAGAGAAAGCGAAGAGCAAGAACGAGGATGCAGCGTACGAAGGGAGGAGGAGGACGAAAGACGGGGGAGGGGAGTGCGGGGGGGGAAGATGGCGGAGGAGGAGAAACGGGGTCAGAAGAGAGCACGGAGAGTTTATGATTTGTGGTGGACGGGAACCGATAAACTAATAGATAACCACACCAAAACTAAATCTAGCCAATCAGATTACTCGAGTTTCAAAAACGATAAATTTCAGTCATCTCCGTTCCAGGATTATCTACGTCCGGCGCTGTTGTCATTCTCTGCCCGCATTCTGCTATAGAGATGCATATGGAGGGCCCATTCGATAGCTCTTCATATCCACTATCTTCAAATCTGGTGAAAATTTATCGCTAATGGGCGCTCGTCTCGGAAATCTACGTTGCGTATTACATACTGGGTGTACTAATCGTTATTTGCACGTATTTATTTGCGGCTCCCAGGGTCACATCTTATCTCCCACCGCAGTCCGATTTCCCATACTTATCGCTTATGTATGTGTGCTATTATGCATCCAAGGTTTTAGACCTTCCGTCATCTTCCTGCTCTGCACTTTCCAAAGGCAAGTCTCTTTCTGATCAGTGCTGGCGAGTAGCAGTGATCTGTGGTCCCTCAACCGAGACGACGCCCATCACCTCATCGGCTGTACGTGATACTGACCCCCTCGAGTGACCCAACGAGGAACATGTTTCGCTCTTCGGGACCCTTTACGCCCGATGCAACCCGCGGCTCAGCAGGATACCCATCACGCCCATAATCAAACGGTCGTCGGACGGGCCGGTCTTGGCGCGGCCGCAATGTTTACACACGCATCAGCACGTTTATGTATCTTCGCTCTATCGCCCGCACACGCCATCCGATACGTGTCCTCGCGACATTGGCTAGCCGATAAGATAAGACAAGACCTAGACTCTCCCACGCGCTCTTTCCTCTTTTATGGGTTTTTTTTCTTCCGTCGTTTTCGCCTGTGGCTTATGTACTTACCATAACGCCGGATCTGCCGTCCTGTCTGAAATTTGCCCCGATCAATTGAAATCCTACTACGATCGGCTAAAAAAAGTCGAGTGGCGACTGATTAGCTCCCGCTGCTGACGCGCAGATTTCCCGTCCGTTCGCTTCCGGGGATGAAGGCGAAAAAATAACCAGGTCGTCAAGCCCTGTCGGTTTGAAACCAAGCCTGAAACGCACGCTCCCACAGGTGCGGTCCCCCTACGACGTTCTTTGCGCGGGTCTGATAAAAAGATGCGTGCGAGTCGCATCCGCCATCTCTGGCGTACAACCGCCACTGTCGCCACGCGACCGTCGATGTGTACTTGCTCCGAACGTGGGTTCGAGTCCCGGCACATGCCGCCCTCGGCGGGGTATAGATACGCGACGTCGACGATAACAGCCAAAGGCCAATGCGATGCCTCTGACGACATGTATGCGTGTGGGAGCACCATCGGGGCTGGCTGGCGCAAGGCCAGCCACGCTCGAGCGCCCCCGTTTCGAAGAGAACAAGGGGACCCGGAGACGACGAACGTGCGGCACTTGGGACCCGTCCGAATCGGCATCACGGCGCACGTAAGTCCTGGCGCGTGTAGCAAAAACCCAAAAAAAAAGTCGCACCTGAATTCCCAGTAAACAAGCCCGCTCGCAAAAGTCCCGCCTCCGCCTCGTGTGACACGCACGTCGGGGGGCCCACTGGCAGTTTGCGGGTAATCGCCGGCGTCTGAATCGACTGCGGGTCAACTGTAGTGCCCAGCCGCCCCCATACGCGCCCGCGTTCCAAGCTCTGAGATCTACAAACAGAAATAGAAAAAAAGGGTAGTGTCGGACGTCGACGGGTGGCACAAGCACCGACACGCGAGCGCGCCCGAGCTCGTCTTCTTTCCTCGTTCACCGTAGCCCTGAGCTTCAATTTTGCCACGGGCGTGTTCCCCCCCGAGTCGGACTTTGAAAAAGATACGGAGATCGAGGACGAGCGCTCGCCATCCCGTCCACGCGCGATCCTCCAACTCGCATGCGCCTCGCCCTGTCTTGTGTGCGAATCCGACTCGCCCCGTACAGCCCAAGGATCCGGTGCGAGAAAGTGCGGGAGAGCCGTCGCTCGCTCGGAGATCAAGTCGGCGTGCCCCGGGTCGATGCTCGACCTGGATCGGTGGCAGGGTCGCACGCACACACACGCATGCACGCAGGCCCACGATCACACCCGCCGTGGTGCTGTCGTCCGCCCGTGCGCGTTGGATCCCTGAGCTTTGGAGCCCCGCGCGCGCAAGGTGGGGACCCACCGACACGTGCATCCACGGAGTCCGATGCGAACACGTTGGCGGGCGGACAAAATGTGGACAGGGTCCCGAGGGCGTGCTTCAGACTCCTGCTCGGTGGCGCTCGACTCTCCCTGCCCATGCGCCCTCCCGCGTTAGGTGATATGGACGGGCTTTTGTGCTGGTAGGCCAGCATGGGGTACCATCCTGTACGGACATCAGGCAGGACGTCCATCGACCGTCCGCACGACGTCATTTGGCGAGACGATGCGTGGACGGCTTAAGAACGCGAGGCATGCATCGCTTCTATCGAAGACACCCTGCCGTTCCTTGTTTTCGTTTCTAAACGGCGATTCGTCCCAGCCCCAACCTATGGTGCGAGGCCTGCTTGGGGGAGATAGCACCGTCATGCGGCGTCCAGTAACCAGGGTCGCGATCCGACGTTTTCAACATCGGGGCCCGCAACGAAAATTTGGCGGTGATGTAGGCCCATCGATAACAATCACGGTCGAGAGTATATGATTATCCAGGACAAACAGACGCCTTCAGAGGAAGGTAAAAGGGGACGCAGGATCTGCCTAAACTGTTTTGCACGCTCGGCTAAGCTGCATCCTGACGGAGGGCCATCTCGCCACACGGTGCAGCGGCATATTAAACCCAAACGCGACGTGGTTTCCTGGAACGTTTTGGACGTGGATGCCAAGCCGTGGGGCATTGTCCTCTAGCGTCGCACTCGTCGGGCAGCTCGAAGACGATGAGTCGCTGATGCCGGCGTCGATGCATCGTCACGACCCCATTGGGTGAGATGCCAAAGGAGTACATGGCATCATCAGCAGCATCATGGTTTCGCACGTACGGTCGATCGTTGTGGGCTTCCGAGGACTCGAACGATACGAAGCATCTGTATGGGGAAAAGCATCAGGTACATGAATGGTGCGTGTGTGAGCCGACGAGGCAACCATCCACCCATCACGATAGGGGTCCACACCCTGCAGTCCGACATGAAGTTGGTTGCATCCGGCGTGGCATCAAACATGTCCGTCCGTCATCTATGATATGAAACCCGCCCTGAACTGAATATTGCCCAGCTCAACCTCGTGCAGCCGGCGTATGTAGGTGGCTGTCAACGCGGCCGCGTTTTCTGTGCCGTCTGGCCCAAGGAGAAAAAAAAAAGTCTTGTGAGGGATACGTCACACCTCATTCGCGACAATGCGTCGCGCCTCGATGCAACGCCTCGCACGAAGCCCCCGGGATGCGGGGAGATCGGGATGGGTCGGTCTCCCCGTTCTAAAAAAAAGACGGCCAAAAGAAGGAGAAACGAAGACGAAGATGAAGGCGATGGCGAAGGCGAGAAGGCGAGAAGGCGAGATACGATGACGACCAACGAAAAGAGGCCGCATCGGACTCGAGACGCAGATAACGATGGCGTGTCCCCTTCTTTTTTTTTTTGCACCCTCGTCGGCCGCCTGCCAAAA
>JBBPLV010000904.1:0-13103 GCA_038089975.1 Boletellus ananiceps | reverse complement strand
GATGTGGATCTGAGATGAGAGTGCTGCTGACCACCATGCCATGGGGTGCACTTCCATTGATAGGATGTAAGTGGTCTGATGTGGATCTGAGATGAGAGTGCTGCTGACCACCTTGCCATGGGGTGCACTTTCATTGATAGGTAGTAAGTGGTGTGATGTTGATCTGAGATGAGAGTGCTGCTGACCACCATGTCATGGGGTACACTTCTATTGACAGGATGTAAGTGGTTCAATGTGAATGTCCAATGACAATGCTACTAATTACATGTTATCTACTATTTTCTTCATCAGTGGGCAAGTAATTGGATATCAGTATGAAATAAGATGTTGCTGATTAGTTCATTATCTTTTGTTTTCCCCTTCACAGAAAGTGAGTTGTATGATATACTATTATATACATTTTCCTTTACTAATAATATACATTTGCCCCTAATTATCAGAATGTATGTTTGCTCATGTACATTCAATTATGTGCATTTGCTCACAAAGTATTCTTAATGTTGTCCATTTGTAGCTGGTAAGCAGTATTATATAACAGAACATGATGAATATCTGACTTACGATATAGGATGTATGTTCAATTTTAGTCATTCTTCAAGTACATTAACTGATCTGGATATAATTAGCTTGTAATTATTTCTAAGATGATATAAATACTTTTACTGATTTCTTGATTAGATGGTGTGTTTGCATCTTTTTTCACTGTATTTAATATTGGTTGCTATTATTTAGACCATCAAGAATAGTAAAACAGAGGTAGTGTATTTATATATTTATATTAATTTGACATGTGTGTTAATACAGGGACAAATCTTTTAGATTGGTCGACAAGAAATACCTCAAATATCACTGGCATGTATACACTTCATATTATCTGAGCAAATTAATACTGTTAGTGTTTAGAGCAGTCTATATTGGGAAGAAGCCTTACAAAAAGGAATTGGTATCATATTTAATTACCAATACCATCATTTTTATATCTTTTTCAATAGATCTTATATTACTCTTGGAATTGTCCTTCACTCTCATGCAGGACAACATCAATCATCCATTTTCTACAGCTATACAAAGATATGAAGCATCTGGGATGTCTACTCTGGTATCTGAGAACATCAAAAGGCTTTGTATTTTGTACAAGCATGCTAGCAATGAGAATGAAAGGGTTGAACTTCTATTGGCTTTCATTTCACAGTTTCACATATGTAAGTAGTCAAATATACATCACTTATCATGTTGACCTATGTCATATAGCATAATGCCAATTATCTGGCATTGGGAATCTACACTCTGGCTTACTTATAGTCTATGAAAACTTGTCAACTTCTAAAAGCCAGATTCATAATATATGTCCTTTTTCACATACATACATGCATATATATGCAACTATGTTTCATGCTATTCATTCTTTTTCTTGCAAAATTTTCACTTGCACATGTACAAATTTACAAAACACCTTTTCACATGATATACATATTATCTGTTATGTAGAACTGTGTTGCTCACTGACTACTATGTATATGATCTATGGTCTTCAAGTTGGTTCTTGCTCTGTGTAACTATTGGGCTGACACTCTTGGAAATCACTTGCAATAGTAGGAAATTGGAATGTACAACCAAATGAGAAGCAGACAAGAATGATATCTATAGCATTGGTTGTCTTGGTAAACAACTTAAAAATGTCCAGATGTACAAGCCAGCCTGTATTCACACATGAGATCACAAAACACTTAGAGCTATGGAGATAGTACTTGCACCAGCAAACTGATGTTTGGACTTAGCTGAGGTGACAGAGACCTACTCAAAATACATTATGTATGTCCTAATCTATCCTATCCTGGGATATGAGGTCACACTCAGTGGATCTTAATCTACTTTGTCAGCTGAACTAAGTCAGTCTGGGTAACACAGCATCTGTCACATCCTTGGTCAACACTGTTCTAGTCTGTCCTATTACATCCACACTGTGTTATGAACAACCATGACATTGACTAGTACTAATAATTTCTTTTCTTCTCCATATGGCTTATCACTCTCCCTGTTACACATATGTCCAGTTCCTCCATCCCAGGTTACACCTAAGTCATGCCTAAGTCATGCTGACTTCTTTGGTGGTTCAAATGTAATAGTGCACTGTCATGACTATGACAAGTCCAACCCACTCTGATGTGTGGAAGCCTTCTCCAACATTCTCTGCCCTCAATGCTTGTCTCTCCCCCTTTGCTACATGGAACCTGTCTGTCTCTGCCTCTGACTCAGATCCTGTTAGCTGTCTAGAACCTTTACTGTACCTTGTGCTCCATCCTTCATACCTTGTGCTCCATCCTGTCTTTCTGTCAGTGTCCTGTCTTGTGTCTGTCATGTATCATATGATACCCTCTCCTTCTCCATATAGTTGTTAGGGTCATGACTTCTCCACTCTGCTCCAGATTGGTTGGAATAGTTGGAGGGGTGAGGACATTGGTCTCAGCCATGCCAGGTGGCACACTGTACCCTTGCATGCTCTGAGTCCTTAGAGGTTGGAGGACAGGGAGGCAGAGATCCAGGGTTAGGGTCTGACAGAGGGACAGGGGTCTGACTGGCCTAAAGGCAGAAGGATGGTGGATGAGGGAGAGAGGAGAGAGAAAGGGAGAGGGAAAGAGGTGACTCAATTCAATATTCAGACTGAGGGAAAAACCCTCAGAAATTGTAGCTTAAATATGTACATGGAGGTGTGTACCATATGGAGAAGGAGGAGGTATTGTATGGTACATGACAGGCACACAACAGGACATGACAAGATAGTGACAGGCAGAGCTCATGGTACAAGGGACTACCAGAAAGGGCCTGGGCAGCACAGCTGACAGGATCTGAACAGAGTTGGAGTCAGACAGACAGGGAAGGTGGAGGAGTGAGTTGACAGTGGAATGAGTTGGAGGGGATGTACTTGTGTCAGAATGGATTGGACTCATACATGGGAGTTAGAACAAGGGTGTCAGAGTGGGGGCAGGAGCAGAGGACTGGAGACAGGGACCAGAGCTGACACGAGTCATGACAATAGTACCCTCCTCTGTATAGTATTTAAGCTACAGTCACTGAGGGCTTATCTCTCAGTTTGAATATCAATTAAGTTCTCTCCTCACTCACTCCCTCTGTCCCTCTGTCAGATTCTGACTCTGACTTTCTGTTCTCCCTTTCTGCTGTCCTTCTGCCTTCAGGCTGGTTGGACCTCTGCCCCTCTGTTGTCCCTCTGCCTTCAGGCTAGTCAGACCTTTGCTCCTCTGTCCTCCAAAGTTTGAGGACACAGAATATATAAGGGTGAAGCACGCCTCTCACATCACTGAAGCTGCAGTCCTTGTTCATCCTTGTCTCCTTGTTCATCCTCTGCTTACCATGCTCCCTATGTACCCTCTGCCTTGTTGGAGCAGAGTGGAGCAGTTTGGACCTTGCCATGCATGCTCAATAGTAGTGTGAAGATTAATTGAGATCTGGGAGCTTGCTATCCTTGCTAGGACTTGCAAAGGCCAGAAACTGTTATGAACTTCACCCCTGGGCAGTATGGTCTGTGGTATGATTCCTCTATCTTCTCCCCATCTACCTTCCCTTCCTTTCTAGATGATGCTACCTATCCAGTGTTCCCTTTGTTTCCACCATCAGATAGGGACTCTTGACCTTCTACATTTAGTATATCCAGATCTCCACTTTCATACACACTGCCCTTCCCACAGCATTGTCTCATTATTGATGCTGTGTCTCCCACAGTACCACACTAGGCAACACTCAATCTTCATGTAAAGTATTACTATGTTAGATGAGTACTGCTCTGCCTAGGTATTTATATGTGCCCTGTACAGTAGTCATCCCCCAGCTAGTTCTGTGCAATCTCATGTGCAGTTTCTGGCCTCCACAAGTCCACAAGTGGATAGTGAGTCCTAGGATCTCTATTAGTCTTCACACTACTATTGAGTGTGCACTATCTTGTTTGTGTGACTCAGTTTGTGACTTGGGTTGTGACTCAGGGCATGACTCAGCCTTGTGTAACTCAGTGGGACAGAGACTGGACATCTGCATAACAAAAGAACTAGCTCTACCCTCTGCCCCTGCTATTTAGCAGAAGGGCGAGACCCACAGAAACCATGTTGTACTGAACTCTAGATGAGCAAGAATCCTCCCCTGAAGTAGAGGAAAGAACTGAACATGAAGAAGTCTTCTTTGAAGAAGAACCTACCCCTGGACACACTCCTGTTGAACAAACATGACCATTTGAGAACCCCTACCAAACCAACTCCCCTACTCCACCTTGGAGAATAGCCTCTGGAGCACCTAGACCACCACCACCCAGTCTTCTATTCCAAGAGTGGAGAAGAAGAAGAACAGTTACTCTGGAAACAGTCCTAGAAGAATCCTCTCTTGCACCACCCCCAGCTCTGGCCCCATCACTCTCTCCAGTAGTACTGATTACCAACCCAGAGTCTGACCAAGACACTCCAATGGTGGACCTATCCAACAATGGAAACAAAGGGGAACTCAGAGTGGCCCTCCCAGGAGACTTTGACAGAATTGCTACAGATGTCACTAGGTGGATGCTGTTGACAGCCTTCTTTACCATAAATGAAGATATCTATAACAATGATGCAGTTCTAATCCTTACCTGTTTAAACAAAATGAACAAAGGATGAGCAGCTGTGTTTGCAGAAACATAGTACCCCAAAGTGGCCAGCAGCACCTTCACCCAATTCCAGGAAGCTTTCAAAGAGTCCTTCATTCCTACTGGACAACAAGAGAGATCTCAAAATGAACTGTACAAGTTGAAGCAGAGTGATTTCAAAGATGGAAGTGAAAAGGCCCTACCAGGACAAATGCAAAGGGGGAACTTTGATACATATGCCACCACCTTTGAGCTTAAGGTGATGAGAAGTCAGCTAGAAACAGATCATGACAATATCCTGATCAATATCTTACACAGAGGAGTTGACGAATGACTTGCCAACATGATGGCAATGTTAAATCCACAACCCACCAAATGGAGAGATTGGATCAAGAAAGCACACATATTCGATGAGAATATCTGCTGCCTTTGAAAGATAAGGGAGTGAAGGAATTATATTCCACTCCCTTCCTCTAGAACCTCCCACAACCACAGAGATCCCAATGCTATGGACATAGATGCAGTTTGTCTAAACCCTGTTGAATGAGCAGAACACATGAAGAACAACAAATGCTTCATCTGCCATAGGGTAGGATGTCAAACCACCAACCATCCTAGAGAAGGACCATAATGATTTTCTCCTTGATCTCATAAAGTCAATATCACAGTAACCCAAGAGGATGTCTTAGGAGAATTCATTCAAAGTTCTGACCTTCCCAGGGAAGAGTTACTTCAAATCCTTCAAACCTGTACTTCTGAGGAACAGGATGTCTGAAAGATTGACACTTCTCAGGATTTTTAACAGGGAGGAAAGGAACAACATCTTTGCCTCCTCTTTCTGTTGCATGTGTATTTGTACTAGGCTCCAACTCCAGAGCAATGGGATGCTTCATCAACAAATACCTCATCCAGCTAAAAAGATGGAAAACCAAATGCCTTGGAAGACCCATCAGAGCCAACAACATAGATGGATCAGAAAACAAGAATGGGATCATTAGACAATATGTGGTACTCAATGTCCACATAGGAAACCAATTGGAATGATGTCAATTCCTTGTCATTGACTATGGAGTGGAAAAAGTTATCTTAGGAATCACCTGGCTATGGGACATCAATCCTGAAATTGATTGGTTATCTGGAGAAGTCAAAATTCCTGACCAGCCACCACAAAACAGGAACAATGACCTGATCAAACAGCAATATCTCCTTTGATATCTGGGAATCATCAAAGAACCCTTGGAACAATCCCTTGCTAGAGTTACGATCTCTACTGAGCTTGCCCAACAAACTCAGAAGGGGGAGATAGTTTTATCAAAGGAATACAAAGCTTATACTGAGGTTTTCTCTGAACCAAAGGAAGGGGAATGTTATGCAGATGTCCAGTCCCTGGTATGCTGAGTCATGCTGGGCTGAGTCATGCCCTGAGTCACACCTAATGAAGTAGTGCACTGTTGATAGTAGTGTAAAGACTAATAGAAATCCAGGAGCTTGCTATCCTTCCTAGGACTTGCAGAGGCCAGAAACTGCATGTGGAATTGCACAGAATTAGCTGAAGAATGACTAGTGTACAGGGCACATATAAATTACCTAGGCAGAGCAGTACTTGTCTAAAGTAGTAATATCTAGAATGGTAGGTGAGTGTTACCTAGTGTGGTACTGTGGGAGACACAGCATTGATAATGAGATGATGCTGTGGGAGGGCTATGTGTCCAAAGATAGAAAGTGGAGCATACCAAATTTAGAAACTCAAGAGTCCCTATCCAATGGAGGATACAAGGGGAACACTGGATAAGTAGTGTCATCTGGGAAGAAAGGGAAAGATGATAGAGTGAAGATGGAAAAATCATACCACAGACCATACTGTCCAGGAGTGAAGTTCATAACAGGGAACTCCCCCCTTCCTGATCCTATGACCATGCCATTGACATGACTATGGAATTCTCCCCAAAGGTGGTAAAGGCCTATGCTTTAAACCCAAAGGAGTTGGCTGCCTGTAAAGCCTTCGTTGATGAACATTTGAAGTCAGGAAAGATTAAACTGTCAAAGTCCTCCCAAGCTTTGCCATTCTTCTGTGTTCAAAAAAAAGATGGTGGACTCTGACCCTGCTAGGACTACTGGTATCTTAACCAACACACAGTCAAGAATGCTTATCCTCTCCCACTCATCTCTGACCTCATCAACAAATTGAAGGATCCCTCCCTTTTTACTAAAATGGATATATGCTTGGGGTACAATAATGTCTGAATCAAAGCTACAGACACATGGAAAGCTGTCTTCATCACACCATTTGGCCTGTACAAACCACTGGTCATGTTCTTCAGACTCTGCCACTCTCCCTCCACCTTTCAGGCCCTAATGGACAACATCTTCCAGGATATGATCATGGAAGGATGGTTACTCATCTATATGGACGATCTTATCATCCATACAATAGATGATCCTCAACTACATGTTATGCGGACTGCATACAATCTCCTTAGTTTGATCGAAGGTCCTATGTTCCACTTGGTAACACTCGGACAGCATCCACTCAATAGTAGGACAAAGACTACCAGAGTTTGAGAGCTCGCTATCCTAAGGTAGGACTCACAGATGGCCAGAGACTGCACATAGAATTGCGCAGAACTAGCTAGGGAACAAGTATTGTACATGGCATGGTTTAAATACCTAGGTAGAGCTGTACTTCACTAGTTGTAGTAATTCCTGGTATAGTAATGAAGAGATGCCTAGTATGGAAATGGGGGATATGCAGCATCAATAATGAGATGATGCTGTGGGAGGGCTATGCGTCTGATAGTAGAAAGTGGGGCATACCAAATGTAGTAACTCAAGAGTCCCTATCCAGTAGCAGATACAAAGGGAATACTGGGTAGGTCGTGTTGTCTAGGTAGGAGGGGAAAGTAGTAGGGGAGAACAAGGAAGAGTGATACCACAGACTGTAGACGCCATCGGATGTTGTAACATTACCCCCATCATACGTCTGAGACACCGGATCAGACTCTGGCTGGTTGGTTGACTCCAAGAGTATCTGTCTCAGAGAGGTCGTCGGGTTCGTCCCCATCCAGGGTCCTTGTGCAATTTGGTGCACCATGGCCTCGAAGTCTGCAATGTTGGCACTCCCGTTCAGGACAAGCATATTGGGGGTGACCAGGTGAGGGGAGGAAGCAGTAAGGACACAAGTAGTGGGGGCACGCTGTTTGGTAATGCATACACGATCCGCATTGATGGCAACTTGCCAATCGATCAGATCCTCAGGGAGAGGGAGAGGTGGGGCTAGGGGATCAGAGTTCTCCATCTGTGATATTGTGTCCTCCCAGTCAAGCCAGAGAGCAAACTCACTGACCAAGTCATCTTCGATGTGGGGTAGGGGGAGGTACGGGGATTGTGGGCAAGGGAGAGGAGTGAGGCAGAGTGACTGGAGGTTCGGGGGGAATGAAAGGGGGAATGGGCATTGGTGGTCGGATGGTTGCGAAGTTAACAGCTGGGATAGGGGGACGTTGTACCAAAGCTCCTGCTGAGCTGTCTCTGGAGTCATCATGCTCTTCCATCAAATACCTTCATGGGATGATGGGGGCATTAGCCATGTAACTCGTCTGCTCTTCTGCGGTGAAGGAGAGCACTTGTTGTCGGAGGAAAGGGAGGTAGACATTGCGGGGGAGCAGGGGAATCAGTTCCAATAAGCCAGCTTCAACGAGTAACTCAAAGATGATTCTCCAAGCACATCCAAGGTTGGTAAGAGTGACAGTGGGGTTAAAGTCATGGGGGACTCCTAACTCTGTGGCGGTTCGGAAGATGGCAATGGTGTCAATGGTCTGTTGGCAGGTCATAACGAAGAAGGAATAAATTCGAAGCAGCAAGGGAAGATATGGGGATAAGTTGAAGAGGGGGAGATGTTCTAAGGCGAGTACGAAGGCATGATCGTCCAACAGATTGAAAACAAATGTGATCCAATGGAAATCGGTGAATTAGTCAAAGTGAAGAGGGGGGCTGTCGTCGAAAGTTAGGGGGCAAGAGAGAGCAGCCATATAATATTTCCGAAGTACCTGGAATATTCATCGGGCATGTATCTCGGCAAAGAAGGAAGAAATGATGAAGATCAGGGATAAACTACCAGCCAGAAGTGTTTCCTCCCCACTGCCTGGCTCCATTGCTGGTGTCCGGAAAGGTCACTGCAAAATGCAGAGACCAACCTGGTTCTGGTTGTGCCAGTGGCTGTTGGTCCTGGGTGGGTTCGTTGGCCCAGGCAACTAGAGGAGGAGGGTGATGGTGGCAAGCAGGAAGAGGGGCTAACATGTACTGGATGTCTATCTGACAGCTGAGAATGTGCCAATGGATATCCCAAAGGCACAGAAGAAGAAGAAAGAAAGGGAAGAAAATGAAAGTGAAATAAATTGCGAGAAGGTTGAAGGTAGGGGTCGAGAGGGAAGGCATATCATAAGCTATTTAAGAGAGAGGAGAGGTGCTGCTATCTCATTCTTCATCATCTGGTTGGGGGGAAATCGTTGGGTTGAGAGGCCTTATATTCCATTAGTAGTGTGTGAGAATTCCCTAAATTGTGTTCCAGTTCCCAGGTATTTTCAGTGGAGGAGTATCCCTTCCAGGCGACTAGATACTGCCTTCATGCTGCGGAGCCCCTGTGGCCTAAGATCCATGCCACTTCATATTGTTCTTCATCATCAATCTGATCTGGAGGCAGATTCAGGAAGTTGGGGCCATGCTCCGCAGTTTTGTGATAAGGGGTCAGGAGTGATGTGTGGAAGACGGGGTGGATCTTCCAGGTTGGAGGTAGTCGCAATCAGTAGGTGACTGGGGAGACGACCTTTTCTATTTCAAACAGACCTTCTTGTCAGGGAGCGAGCTTTCAGGATGGGTAGTGGAGTTTCAGATTCCTATTGTCAAGCCAGACACGATCTCCAACTTTCCATAGTTTGTAAGGTGTGCAGACACGTTCCTGCATTTTCTGTTGTGCCACATGATGGGCCTGCTGCGCTTCTTCCCTGGCCTTGGACAAAAGGGTGAGTCTCTGCTCGAGAGTGGGGATGAAGGTTTTCCTGATGGTGGGATATGACCAGGGTTCATATCCTAGCATGAGAGAGAAAGGGGATTGCTTGGTCACGGAGTGGGCTGTGGAGTTGTGCGCAAATTCGGCCATAGGGAGTAGGTCAGCCCAGAGAGAGACATTTCCTTGGCAAAAGATACGGAGATAAGTTTCCAGTTCCTGGTTGACCCGTTCTATTTCTCCATCGGTCTGTGGATGATATGCAGTGGAAAGCGCGAGGTTGTATTCGAGTAGTTGGGAGAGTTCTCTGGCAAATGCTGAGGCAAATTGGGGCCCTCTGTCAGAGATACATCATTTGTGTAGACTGAATCTGGGGAAGACATGCTGAAAAAAGAGGTTTGCTATTCCTTTGGCATCAATGTCCTTAGAACAGGGGCAGAAAATTACCCCCTTTGTAAGGCCGTGGTCGACCACGACCATCATGGAATCAAAACCATGAGACAGGGGCAGGCTGGTAATGAGATTGACAGAGATGGACTGAAAAGGCCGAGAAGCAGTGCTCAGAATCAGCTGAGCTGGCAGCACAGTTGGATGTGTCAGCACCTTATTGGCTTGACAGGTGGCACAGCCGAGGAGGAATTTTCACACGAAAGTGGAAAGTCCTGGCCACCAATAGTCGCACTGTAACAGGTGCAACATCCGGAAGAATCTGGGATGCCTGGCAGCAGGTGCCTTGTGAACCGCATGAACCAAGGCATGACAGGCACCTTCCGGAATATACAGACGTCCTTTAAAGTAGAGCTTGCCATTGTCGAAGTGCCAGTTGGAATGCGAGGCACGAGGCAAGAGGGAAGAGCCCTGATGCAGAGCATGAAGAGCATCAGTGACAAAGGGATCCAAGGCAGTGGAACGAGAGATCTTGTCAACAAGGGTGACGTCCAGGAGGCAGACGAAATGCTCCGTGGGGAGCAGGGTGACATCCTGATTGTCATTGAGGGTGGAGACATCAGCCAAGCGAGAGAGCACATCAGCAGGTCCCATCTGAGTACCAGGGACATGGGAAAAGCATAGATCAAAGTCCTGGAGGAACAACATCCAGCAAGCCTGATGTCATGACAGCTTATGAGGTTGCTTGAAATAAGCCAGATTCTTGTGGTCAGTCAGGACGGTGACAGGGTGTGAGGTACCAGTTAGGTATTGCTTCCATTCTTCAAGTGCACGGATGACAGCAAGCAACTCCCGATTGTAAATATTGTAGTTCCACTCCTCCAGAGAGGTTTTGGACAGGTAGGCACAGGGGTGCAAGTCACCGTTACTGTCCTTTTGCATGAGAACAGCTCCAGAAGCGACCAGGGAGGCATCCATCATGACCCAGAATGGGGACTCCGTATGAGGGAGACGGAGAACAGGACGAGAGAGGAATGCCCGTTGGAGTGAATGGGAGGCAGCTTTGCAACCGGGGGTCCAGGTCCAGGCAGCACCCTTCTTAGTAAGGTCATGTAGCGGTTGGGCAATGGAGGAAAATTTGGGGATAAACTTCCGATAGAAGTTACAAAACCCGATAAAAGACCAAACAGCTTTAACTGAGCATGGTGGATGCCAGTCCTGGATAGTGGCTAACTTGGCGGGGTCCAAGGTGACGGCCCTGGGGCAAATGATCATACTGAGGTACTCCACCTCAGAGACATTGAAAAAGCACTTGGAGAGCTTCAGGAAAAGGTGGTGGTCCCGCATTTGTTGCAATACCCTGATTGTTCATTGGTGGTGTAGCTGAGTGTCTCTGGTGGTGTGGATGATGAGGTCATCCATGTAAATGAGAAGCCACCCTTCCAAAATTGTATTGCAAAAGATGTCATCCATAAGGGCTTGAAAAGTCAGAGGGGAATTGCACAGGCCGAAGAACATGACCATTGGTTCGTACAACCTGAACAGTGTAATGAAGGCAGCCTTCCAGGTGTCTGAAGCTTTGATACAAACATTGTTATACCCCCATCGAACATCCATCTTCGTAAAGAGAGATGAGTCTTTGAGCTGATCGATGAGGTCGGAGATGAGTGGTAGAGGGTAGGCGTTCTTAACTGTATGCTGATTGAGGTATTGATAATCCTGGCATGGTCATAGTCCACCATCCTTCTTCTGAACAAAGAAGAAGGGGGATGCTTGAGGGGATTTCGATGGCTTGATCTTGCCAGATTTTAAATGTTTGTCAACAAAGGCTTTACAGGTGGCCAACTCAGCTGGGTTTAAGGGGTAGGCTTTGGCTACTTTCGGTACGAAATCGGGGGTAAGGTCGATGGCATGGTCATAAGGACGAGAGGGAGGTAATTCTCCATCCTTTGGTTCTTAAAAAACGCTACAAAATGCTTCATATTCTGGCAGGAGAACAGTATCTGGTTTGGCGGCCTGTTGTGCGAGTTTGGTAGAGATGGTAACTTTGGCCAAAGTTTCCAGTTCAGGAGAAATACCCAGATATCGAAGAAGATACTGCTTGGCAATGGGATCTTCTCGTGGATGCACAGATGGGGAGTCATCAATCCTAATATTCCCATTCATCCAATCGATTGTGGGGTTCACTTCTTGGAGCCAAGTGATCCCCAGTATGACTTTTTCCATTCCACAATCAATGATGAGGAATTTCCTTTGTTCAATGTGGGTTCTGATTGCAATTTTTAGAACAACATAACTCTGAATGATCCCATTTTTGTTTTCGGAACTGTCTACATTGTGAGCATGGATCGGCTGCGGAAGTCGTCGTGCTTTCCATCCTTTGAGTCGAACAAGGTATTTATTGATGAAGCATCCAGTTGCTCCACTGTCCACCAGGGCAGAGATTTCAACATTTTGAGTCACATCAGATTCGTACAGGCGAATGGGGATTTTGATTGCTCTAGAATGGGGTCCTAGTACAAATACAGGTGCGACAGAAAGGGGAGGTAAAGACATTGTTACTTTCCTCCCAGTTAAAAATCCTGGGATGTGTCGAGCACTTGTACATCCTGGTCTTCAGTGGTACAGGTGTGAAGGATGCGAAGTAGTTCTTCCCTAGGTAGATTGGAGTTCTGGATAAATTCCCCAAGAGCATCTTCTCTTGTTTCCACAGTTTTTACTATGTGGGGTTTAGTTGGGAATTGGCAGGTTTGGGGTTCTCTGCAAGGATGATTAGTAGTGCGGCAACCTACACGATGGCAGATGAAGCATTTGTTATTCTTCATATGCTCGGTTCACTCTACAGGGGTAAGGCGAATGGTGTCGACGTCCATGGTGTTTGGATCCCTGTGATTATGGGATCCTCCTGAAGTAGGAAGAGGTATATAGTTCTTCCGTTCCCTGATCTTTCTAAGGTGACAAATGTTTTCATCGAACACATGGGCCTTCTTAATCCAATCCCTCCACTTCGTCGGCTGGGGGTTCAGCGTGGCCATCATATTGGCCAACTATTCATCGACTCCTCGTCAAAGAATATCAATCAGGATTTCGTCG
>JBBPLV010000903.1:0-13103 GCA_038089975.1 Boletellus ananiceps | reverse complement strand
AAAGGAAGTGTGCTATTTCTGCTGCCAGCAGAAAGGACACATGTCCCAAGTCTGCCCTATGAATCACACCACCATTTTTCCCCCCAGAAAGAACACTATCACACCCCCCACAAACCACACCACAATCCAGAAGCTGGGACAGGAAGCCTTCAGCCAACACCCCTCAAAACTGGAGCCTGAAATGCCATCTGCCTCCTCCACTATCTATAATGTTCCAAAGAAATGGAACTCCCTGTACCTCTCCATCAAACTCATCATCTCCCCCCTTACAATGAAAACCATTACCACCACCGCCATCCTTGACACTGGGGCCCAGATCAATTGTATTGACTGGGATTGTGTCAAATGAAACAACATCCCCATACAACCAGTGAAAACCCCATTCCTCATTAAAAACACAGACTCCATGACCAATGCTACCTGCCACAACAAGGCCATCTTCTACATATATATTGGTGGAATAACCCAATGCATCACCTTCTACGTCATCAATGGCAGGAAGGAAAACATTATCCTTGGATACCCCTAGCTTCATGCCACTGAACCCACAGTAGACTGGAAAGCAGGTAGAGTAGTCATCTCTTTAAACAAGGATTGATCTTCCCTCCTTGACAAAGCTCACCATACCCAATGAGCCATCTATCTAAACAAGAACATGCAACCCACTCCTGTCCTCCTCTCAGTCAACCTCTGAAAAGAAACCGCTCTTCCAGCAGAAGAACTTTCAGGTTTCCACAGATACAACCAGACCAAGGATGAGGATGCCTTCACTGTCTGCATCCATGATTGCTATATCATCAACCGAATCTAACAATGTAGATCTTGCTTTGAGGATGCTCAGGTAATGGCCCAGATAAACAAGCTCACTCTCTCCACTGAGCTTGCCATCTAGGCTAAATTGGCCAAATCCAAGAAAACCCTTCCCTCTGAATATGCCAAATTCACCAAAGTCTTCATCAAGGAAGCCACCAACCACATTCCCCCTTCCCAACCATATGGCCATGCCATCAATCTCAAAGAGACCTTCATCCTAAAGATCAGGAAGTTATACCCTCTCTCCACTGATGAAAAGAAGGCCATGGAAGACTTCATAGATGAAAACCTTCAATCTGGAAAGATCTGCCTATCAAAGTCACCCCAAGCATCCCCCTTCTTCTTTGTCAAAAAGATGGATGGTGGGCTCTGCCCCTACCAAGACTACAGGTACCTCAATGAACACACTGTTTGGGATGCTGTTAGAGCCCATTCTTCTCTGCTCTGCTCTAGTCAGTCAGACGTGCAGACAAAAGGGGTGAGATGGACGAGAGGAGTCTGGAAGGTGTCCAGAAGGCCAGAGGTGTCAAGGATGTTGGTCTCAGTGATGCAGGGTGGCACACTGTACTCTTGTGCACTCTCAGTCCTCTAAGGTCAGAGGTTGGACAGAGAAGGATGGAGATGTCAGAGACAGAATCCAATGGAGGAAGACTGAAGAGAGAAGTAGAGAGGATGGCTAGAATTGATATTCAGACTGAAGTAATACAGGAGGTAAGTACGAGCTTATATACTTTGGAGTCCAAGGCTATGTACTATGGATGACAGAGACAGATGACAGAGATGGAGGTGGAAGGGAAACTACTCTGGAGCTGTGCTTCTAGGTAGGAGAATGCTTGAGCTGTGCTTGCATAGAGAACACAGCTGTGGATGAAGTCTATGAGCAGAACTAAACTAAATGGAGATAACAGAAGTACATAGGGGTTCAGAAATGTGGTCAGAGATATACAGAGGAGTTGGAATACATACAGGAGTCAGAATAGGGATATCAGATTGGAGGAAGGGACAGAGGATCAGAAATAAGGGTTGGACTGACACAGGATGTGACAGATGCCTACCCTCTCCCTCTCATCTCTGACCTCATCAACAAACTCAAGGAGGCCAAGTTGTTCACTAAGTTTAATGTCCGATGGGGATACAACAATGTTTGCATCAAAGAAGGTGACCAATGGAAGGCCACCTTCATCACCCATCAAGAACTCTTTGAACCCACAGTCACATTCTTTGGCATGACCAACTCCCTCCTCACATTTCAATGTTTCATGATTGATGTTATATAGGGGCATACCTTGAGTACAGAGACTAGGACTGACTGATGGGCAGGACACTCACAAAGAGGTACAACTCAGCCCAAAGAGAACTAGAGGACTATACAGTCAGAGACTGGACTAAGGACAAAGAGTGAGAGCTTGGACTAAGAGATGACTCAAGGCAATACTGAATTGCATAGAACAAGAATAAAGTACATGGTCTTGTAGCTAAGGTTTATATAGTTGAGCTAGCTGTGCACAGACCAGGTACCATATAGAGAAAGAACAAAAGAATAACTAAAATGGAAGTCTGAGTTGAATGGGATAAAAGTGTAAGTGTGATGACTATAATAGAATGACAGATACTTCAAGAACATTCCATAGGAGAAGAACATGAATGTGAGTATAGAGAAAAAGGCCTAGGATATGGGAACAGGTTGGGTGAAGACAAGATAGTAGAAGAATATGTGGATAGAGGAAAGAAATCATAACAATTGACTCTTTCCAAGACATGATTGCAGAGGGCTGGCTGATCATCTACATGGATGATCTCCTCATCTACTCTGATGATAACCCAGTCATCCATCAAGAATGGGTCAAACAAGTTCTTCAACATATGAATGAGCTTGACTTATACCTCAAACTGGAGAAGTGTGTCTTCCATGTTAAAGAGGTTGACTACTTGAGACTTGTCATTAAACCTGGTTCCCTTGCCATGGACCCTACCAAGGTGGCTGGCATTGATGACTGGCCTACACCCCAGAAAGTCAAAGACATTAGGTCATTCCTTGGCTTTGCCAACTTCTACTGGTGATTTGTCCCTCATTACTCCAACATTGCCTGACCCCTCTTTGATTTGACCAAGAAGAACCAACCCTGGGCTTGGACTCCTCCCTGTCAACAGGCCTTTGATGCCCTCAAATGCATCTTTACCTCACAACCTGTCCTCCAACTCCCTGACCTCTCTGCACCCTTTGCCATCTCCACTGATGCCTCCAAACCTGCATCTGGAGGTGTCCTCCTCCAAAAAGACACCAACCATGAATAGTACCCCTGTGCCTACATCTCCCAAACCTTTGGACTGGCAGAACACAACTACAACATATATGATTGTGAGTTGTTAGCAGTTCTATGTGCCCTTGACACCTGGCACCACTATCTCCTTGGTGCCATCACCCCTGTCCTGGTCTTTACAAACCACAAGAACCTAACCTACTTTTGCCAGCCACAGAAGCTCAACTGCTGCCAAGCACATTGGCTCCTTGAGCTCTCAAACTTTGACCTCCAACTTTCCCACATACCAGAAAAGGATCTCTCCACCCCTGATGCTCTCTCCTGCTGACCTGATCATATCCCCACTGAGGACTCTGACAATGAGGACATCACCCTACTTCCTCCTTCTCTCTTTGTCAACCTCATTGACACTGAGCTCTCCACCAAAGTTGCTGTGTCCTCTGCCACCAATCCCCTTGTCCTTGATGCTCTCGATGCTCTCCCCAGTGAACTCCCTGCTCACTTCTGCTCCTGCCTCTCTGACTGGAAATATGACACTGGCATCCTCACATTCCAAGGCCATGTCTACATCCCAGCTGACCCTGCACTCCACTGCTCCACAGTCTCCTGCCACCATAACCACCCCACCACTGGCCACCCTGGGGTTTTGAAAACTTGCCAGCTTATTGCCTTTGAATTCTGGTGGCCTGGCCTTGCCTCCTTCATCCAGCAATACAAGGTTAATACCCATCCTTCACATCCCCTGCTCTCTCCCATTCACCTCTCTGCCATCCACCCCTTCCAACAAGTGTCATGTGACCTCATCACAGACCTCTCCATTTCCCAGGGCTTTGATTCTTTATTGATTGTGGTTGACCTCAGGCTTACAAAGGGGGTAATTCTCTGCCCTACCAAGAAGACTATGGATGTCTCAGGCATTGCTGCCCTCTGTTTCTCCACTGTCTACAAATGATTCAGCCTGCACAAGAAGATCATCTCTGACAGGAGCACCCAATTTGCATCATCCTTCACAAAAGAACTTGGAAAACTCCTCAGATATGAACTTGCCCTCTCCACTGCCTATCATCCACAAACTGATAGAGAAATCAAATGTGTAAACCAAGAAATAGAAACCTATCTCTGCATCTTTTGCAATGCAAACCCTGTGGCTTGGACTGAACACATTACCCTTGTTGAATTCACACACAACCACCACCCTCACTCTGTCACCAATCAATCCCCCTTCTATCTCATGATGGGATACAAACCCCACCCCTTCCCCACAATCATCTCCAAAACCTCTATCCCCACTGTAGAATCTCATCTCAAGCTTCTAACCATAGCACAAGATGAAGTCCTTACCATACATGAGCTTGCCCACCAAACCATGAAAGCATGAAATTAGAAGGTCTTCAAGCCTTTCAAAGTTGGAGACAAAGTATGGTTAGAAGGACAAAACCTGAAATGATCCCTACCCAATCCCAAGTTTGCCACAAAGTGCAAAGGACCTTTCACTATCACAGCTGTCCTCTCTCCTATCACATATAAACTCTGTCTTCTCCAAGCATGGAAGATTCACAACACATTCCATGCCTCTCTCCTATCTTCATATCATGAGAACCCTGTCTATGGATGGAACTACCCCTCACTACCACCAGATCTTGTTAAAAATGAAGAACACTATGAGATAGAGAAGGTTCTTCAGCACAAGGGTGCTCTGTATCATTACAAATACCTTGTCTGATGGAAGGGCTACTCAGCTGAGGAAAACTCATGGCTCCCTGAAAAGGAATCTGTTCATGCCAAAGAAGTCCTCTAGGACTACCAGAACTCACTCCATTGCCAACCATGACACTGCTCTCCAGAATACTTGAACTCCGGGGATTTCAAGGATAGAAAGGGGGTAATGTTACAATTCCTCATGTGCCCCTATCTTTTCCCCTCATGACCAACCATACCCTCCACTCTGATTCACCACCCTTGACCTCTGACTCCCTCTTATCTTCTTATCGCCTTATCTCCTTATCCTTATCTATGACTTACCTTGACTCATTTCCTTATCTCTCTTCTCTTCTCCTCCCTTCTCATTGCTTCTCTTCACTTCCATCCTCCCTTATCTCTGACTCATTGCCTTCTCTTTGTTACAGTTTCTTTCCTTTATCTGCATGTTCTCCTATTATCCTGACTTCATCTGTCCTGTTTGGTCATCCCAGGCCTTTTCCTTTACAAATACATTCATGTTCTTCTCCTTTGGAGCATTCTCAAAGTATCCATCATCCCTTTGTAGTCACAATGCTTACATGATCATCTGATTCAACTTGGACTCCCTTTTTAGCTATTCTTTTGTCCTTTCCTTTCATGGTACTTGATCTGTGTATGCTTAGCCCTCACTATATAAGTCTCAGCTACAAACCCTGTACTACATTCTTGTTCTGCACAATCTAGCATAACCTTGAGTCACTCTCAGTCTGAGTTCTCCTTGAGTCCTTGTCCTTCATCTCTCTAGTCCAGTTGTTGACCATACAGTCTCTAGTTCCCTTTTGGCTGAGTTGTACCTCTTTGTGAATATCCTGCCCATCAGTCAGTCCTTAGTCCATGTACTCAAGGTATGCCCTGCATAACACTCTTCCCTTCTCAACTTCTCTGCTTCTCTTCTTTGATTCTCTTCCTTCTTATCTCAATTCTCATGATTCCCAATGACTCATGACCTTCCCCTTTCATATTTGCATAGCTTGGTCTGTGTGCCATTTCTCAGAGTATATACACCTAGCCACAGACACCCTATAACCCCAAGCTAGTCTTACTCAAATATTAGCCTCATTGTTACAATTTCTTTCCTCTATCCTCACATTCTCCTATTATCTTGTCTCTATCCTTCTCATTCCTGTGTCCCAGGCCTCTTTCTTTACAAATACTCTCATCTTCTTCTTCTTTGGAACATTCTCAAAGTATCCATTGTTCTCTTGTAGTCATGATGCTTATGCTCCAGTCTGATTCAACTCAGACTCCAGTTTCAGCTACACTTTTGTTTCTTTCATTTCATGGTACATGGTCTGTGCATGCTTAGCTCTACTATAAAAGCCTTAGCCACAAACCTTGTACTACATTCTTGTTATGCACAATTCAGCATACTCTTGAGTCATCCTCTAGTCCTTTGTTCTCTCTCAAGTCCTCATCCTTTGTCCACTCTTGAGTCCTTGTCCTTTGTCCTCTCTTGAGTCCTTATCCTTTGTCCTCTTTTGAGTCCTCATCCTTTGTTCTCTCTCGAGTCCTTGTTCTTTGTCCTCTCTCAAGTCCTCATCCTTTGTCCTCTCTAGTCCAGTCTTTGACTATATAGTCCTCAAGTTCTCTTTGGGCTGAGTTGTACCTCTTTTTGAGTGTCCTGCCCATCAGTCAGTCCTAGTCCACGTACTTGAGATACACCCTGTGTAACACTCATCCCTTGAACCTTTGGGCCTCCATAGGCCACCACTCAGACCTCCACTGGTCACCCTTGGGCCTCTATAGGCCACCTCCTTGGGCCTCTACCAGCCATCCCCTTGGGCCTCTATCAGCCACCCCCTTGGGCCTCCATCAGCCATCCCTCGGACCCCTAGGAGCAGCTTTGTCCTCTCCTTGAGTGGATACCACTGAACCACTGAACCCCCTTAAGGGCTACTTGAGTCTATGCTTGTCACTACGCACACCAAGTGTAACACTCCTAGTGGGTTTGAGGTATAGCCAAGGGAGGCCTGTGCCTTCAGAGAAGCGAAGCTAATATTCAAGTAAGACTAGCTTGGAGTACATGGGTATCTGTGGCTAGGTTTATATATTCTGGGGAGTGATACACAGACCAAGCTATATAAGTACAAAAAGGAGAGACCATGAGTTACTTAAAGTCATGATGAGTCAGAGATAAGGGAAATGAAGAGAAGTGAGATAAGAGATGTGAAGGGTGATTCATGTAGAGTCAAAGATAAGAGATGAGTCAAAGATAAGAAGAGATAAGTCTTAGATAAGGAAACAAGATGAGAGAAAAGATAGAGGATATTGAGGAATTGTAACATTACTCCCTTTCTATTCTTGAAATCTCTAGAGTTCAAATATCTCTCTTGATTGAGCCATAGTTGGCAAGGAAGGTGAGGCTGTAGTGAAGGGTGTGGAAAGTGGTAGTGGTTCTCCAAGCTCAGGAGTGTGACTGTATTAATGAGTACAGAGGAGCAGGCAAATGGTTGGCCACTCTAGTAGGCCAAGGGGGCAAACCCACTTGTTTACTTCAAAGCTCATGTATTCCATGACAGTAACCTACAGGTCCATTGGGTCAAACTGAGGGATGTCTGGTGTATATTCATCTACAATGATGTAGGATTGGAGGGCAACAGCAGGAGTGAAGTCATCAAGAGTAGAACTGGAGGAGAATAGATCAGGAGTAGTACAAGGAGAGAATGGCGACAACAATGATTGTAGATGAGGAGATGTGTCCTGGGATTGCTTTTGTCTATATAGGTGGAAGTAAGGGGGTGGAGATGGAGTTCCCCATTTCAATGAGTCACTTGAGGGGATCTGGGAGTGAGGACCTCAACAAGGGCCCATACAGTTGGCTAGGATATAGCCAGGGGCTGTCTAAGAGCATCCAGGGCAGGTGTATCATTTGTAATATAGCTTATTGTGGCTGAGATGATGGCAATGTAAGCAAAGCCTGCCAGCATTGTAGATGAGAATCAGCAATGGGGTTGTCATCTTGCATGGCATTATGAGTCTTGTGGGAGATATGATCAGAGAGGGTGATCATAGTGGGGAGAGTGGGACTTTCATTCTCAAAGGAGTGAAGTACCTTGTCAATACAGTCTATGGCTCCTCCAAGGCTGAATTTGGATAGGGCAGTGTTTTGGAAAGGGACAGGTACTTCCAAAGAGGGCACAGACTGAGGGACAGCCAAGGGATAAGCTTGAAGTGTAGAGACTCACTTCTAGTTGGAGATAGAGAGGTCTTGCAACACAAAGTTGTGGTGGTGGCAAGAACTAGGATAGGTGATAGAGAGTGTGTAGTACTCTGAGTGAAGAGTGAAGGGATGAGGGAGGGGCACTCAGGTCTTAGAGAGAATCTCCTAGAACTGCTTGTATTGTATTTGGACCAAAGGCCCAGGTTTATATACAGTCTGGTACTAAGGTTTAATCTCAGACTGAATAGTGAAACACTATAGTGAAACAAATGAGTAATATCTGAAACAGTAGATGAAATGATAAGAAGCATGTTTCAATATAGATGAAACAGCAAGAATAAGAAAATGATGAAGGCAAAATGTCTGTTAGAAAAGAAGCATTTCACCTGTTGATGTAATGGTTCTAGACTTCTGGAAGAGTCTATCCCATGCTGAAACATGAGAAGTGTGCATATAATAGATCATGAGTCATGGGAGATCATCTGCAAATGATAAGATGAATGGATAAGATAAAGATAAGATATCTTTCTTCAACTCAGTGAGTAGGGTGCTGTGGAGGCAAAGGTCTGAATGTTGTAAGAGGGTGTGGTGGGTGTGAATTTCAGGATTCTCAGAGGTGTAGTTAGCAAGGGTGAGGATGGTGTTTTGAATGGATATGTAATGGGTGTAGGTCTCTTGAAGGAAATCAAGAGGTGAGATAGGAGCAATGATGTGGTCTAGTGTAGTAACAAGATGAGAGTTGAGGAGGGCAGTATCCAAGAGGACATTGGCAATAGGAGAGGGATGATAGACTTGGGTACCATTCATGACAAAGGAAAGTGTGGTGGTGGGGATATAGAAGGCATTCATAGTGGTGATTGGTGGTCAAGAGGAGTTGGATGGTTGATGATGGCAAAGAGAGTTCTTATAGTCCTGGAGGACTTCCTTGGTGTGGGAGAACTTTTTTTCAGAGAGTCAGGAGTCTTCCTCCATGTTTAGAGTAACCCTTCTACTGGATGAGATATCTTCAATGAGATAGGACACTCTTGTGCCAGAGAACTTTCCCTATCTGGTAATGTTCTTTATTATCAATGAGGTCAGGTGGAGGAGAAGGGTAGTTCTGTCCATGGATGGGATTCTTGTGATAAGGAGATAAGAGAGAAGCTTGGAATGTGTTGTGAAATTTCCATGCTTGGAGAAGGTGGAGTTCATATGTGATAGGAGAGAGGATGGCTGTGATTGTGAAAGAGCCTTCTCTCTTTGTAGCAAATTTGGGATTGGATAGAGATCATTTTAGGTTGTGCTCTTCTAGCCATATCTTATCTCTGATCTTGAAGAGTTTGAAGGTCTTCCAACTCCATGCCATTATAGTCTAACAAGTGAGTTCATGTGTCATAAGGGCTTCCTCTTATGCCACAGTTAGAAACTTGAGGCAGGATTCTACTACAAGAATGGAAGTTTTAGAAATGATTGTTATGGACTTCTCTCCTGGGTGGTATGGTCTACAGTATGACTCTTCTCTTTTTGCTCTGTTTACATGTTACAATTTCTTGTCTGTCCACATGTTTGTTCCCATATCTTGTCTTGTTCCTTTTTGTTCTCATATTTCCAGTATGTTTCTTTATGATTACCTTCATATTCTCCTTATCACAAGTGATCTTGAGGTCTCCATTATTCCTCTTTAGTTTCTCTTGTCATTTTCATTATACAGTCATCTCACACAATGTAGTCAAATTTTCATGATGTACACAGACACCCCAACTTGGCAATCTCACAATATGCATGGTCACCCTTTTGTGGGCCTGCTGAGGCATTTGGTAGCACAAGTGGGCCCTTTGATATTACCTGGCAGGTATTTACAAGAAGGCCTGCTGAGGTGCTCTACACACATGGGCAGGCCCTTCCTGCCATGGTAGGCATTTACAGGAGGGCTTGCTGAAGCATTTTGTGGGCATGGACAGGCACTCCCTGGCATGATAGGCATTTACAGGAGGGCCTGCTGAGACATTTGGTGAGCACAGGCAGGCCCTCTCTGGCATGGTAGGCATTTATGGAAGGGCCTACTGAGGCATTTGGTGAGCATGGGCATGTTATGGCTTGTTTGGACTCCTATGGTCTGCAATACCATTCCTCTCTGTTCAGTCTGACCACCTTTCCTTCCTACCTAGATGACGCGACCTATCCAGTATTCCCCCTTTATCCACTACTGGACAGGGACTCTTAAGTTACTACATTTGGTATGCCTCACTTTCTACGTTCAGACACCCAGCCTCCCACAGCACCATCTTTTTATTGGTGCTGCATCTCCCACACTTCCACACTAGGTATCTCTCAAGTACTATATCCAGAATTGCTACATTAGCTCAAGTACAGCTCTGCTTAGGTATTTAATCCATGCCCTGTACACTAGCAACTCTCCAGCTAGTTCTGCACAATCCTACATGCAGTTTCTGGCCTCCACAAGTCCTAGGAAGGATAGTGGGACTTCGGAAGCTCTATTAGTCTTCACACCACTATTGAGGAGTGTGCTGCTTCTACCATGAAAACAGTTCTCCAAACAGTAGGAGAATATAGTCGACTTGTTCTGACCAGAGATTGTACACCCAGCATAACAAAAGAACTAGCTCTTCCCCTCTGCCCCTGCTATTTAGCAGAAGGGCAAGATATCTGGAATCACGTCATACAGAACACCAGAAGAGCAAGAATCTTTCTAGGAAGGAACTGAACATGAGAAAGTGTTCTTTGAAGACAAGCCAACTCCTAGTGCCACCCCAGTTGAATCCAGACCCTTTGAAAACCCCTACCAAACCAGCTCCCCCATCCCTTCCTGATGGCCACCTCCAGAGCCCCCAGGCCTCCCCCTCCCAGCCTACTATTTTGAGAACAACGAAGGAGGCAATCTGTTACCCCAGAAACTGTATTAGAACACACCACTCTCACCCCTCCCTCTTCCACCACCCCTTTGCTTTCTCCAGTAGTCCTAATAACCAATCCTGATGAGGACACCCCTATGGCAGATCCAGTACATCACAATGGGAAGAAAGGAGAGTTAAGAGCTGCTTTGCCTGGCGACTTTGATGGAATGGTGGTAGATGCCACACAATGGATGCTGGTCATGACAGCATTCTTCACCATTAATCAGGAAATATATGACACAGACTCCCTCCTAATTCTCACCTGCCTTAACAAGATGAATAAAGGGAGGGCAGTGGCCTTTGCTGAAACCTGGTACCTGAAAGTGGCCAATGCAACATTTGTCCAATTCCAAAAAGCCTTCTTGGAATCTTTTGTCCTGACTGGACAACAGGAAAGGTCCTGAAATGAGTTATATGAACTCAAACAGAGTGATTTCAAGGATGGAATGGAGAAAGCATTGCCCAGACATATGCAAAGAGGAAACTTTGACACATATGTGACTACATTCGAACTAAAAGTCATATGAAGTCAACTGGAAACAGGACATGACGATATCTTGATTGACATCTTACAAAGAGGGGTAGATGAAAGGTTAGCTAATATGATGGCCACCTTGAACCCTCAGCCGATGAAATGGAGGGACTGGATAAAACAGGCTCACATGTTCAATGAAAACATACACTACCTATGGAAGATCAGGGAACAAAAGAATTACATACCACTTCCCTCCTCAGGGAGTTCTCACAACCACAGAGACCCAAATGCAATGGACGTCGACGTGATACACCTCACACCCATGGAACGAGCAGAACATATGAAGAACAACAAATGCTTCATCTGCCACAGAGTGGGTTGCCACACCACCAATCATCCCAGGAATGAACTGAGGAGGTTCCCTATGAAACTCCATAAAGTAAATGCAGTAGAGACCAGAGAGGATGCCCTAGGGCAGTTCATTGAAAGTTTGGACCTTCCCCAGGAGGAACTCCTCTGAATACTTAGAATGTGCACAACTGATGACCAAGAAGTCCAAAAGATCGAGACTTCACAGGATTTTTAACTGGGAGGAAAGCAACAACATCTTTACCTCCCCTTTCTGTTGCACCTGTATTTGTATTAGGCCCTGACACTAGAGCAATCAAACTCCATATTTGCCTATACAAATCCAATGCAACACAAAGCATTGATGTCACTGCACTTGTTGACAGTGGAGCCACCGGATGCTTCATTAATAAATATCTGGTCTGCCTGTGGGATGGAAAACTTGGTGACTATACCAACCTATCCAAGCAAACAATGTAGATGGGTCAGAAAACAAAAACAGAATAATCTGCAACTATGTGGTCCTAAATCTTGGCATAGGATCCAGGACGGAATGAAGAAGATTCTTGGTTATTGATTGTGGAGCAGAAAAAGTTATTCTGGGAATTACTTGGTTAAGAGATGTCAACCCTACCATCGATTGGACGACAGGACAGATCAATGTACCAAACTCCTCGTCACCACACCTATCCGATCCAATCGAGCAACAATATCTTCTCCAGTATCTGGGAATATCCCTGGAACCAGAGTCACTTGCAAAAATAACCATCTCTACAGACTTAGCTCAACAGATGACGAAAGTTGATACAACCCTTCCCCTTGAGTACATGGAGTTTAAAGAAATCTTTGAAGAACCAAAAGATAGAGAACTTCCACCCTCATGATCTTACGACCATGCTATTGATGTCATCCCAGATTTTGTCCTGAAAGTAGCTAAGGCATATCCATTGAACCCAACTGAGCTGGCCACCTGTGAAGTATTTGTAGATGAACACTTGAAGTCCAGGAAGATCTGACCTGCCAAGTCTCCTCAGGCATCCCTGTTCTTCTTTGTACAGAAGAAAGATGGGAGTTTGCAACCCTGTCAGGATTACCAGTACCTCAATCAACATACCATCAAGAACGCCTATCCCCTTCCGCTTATTTTGGACCTCATCAATCAACTAAAGGATTCCTTCCTATTCACCAAAATGGACATCCAATGGGGCTACAACAATGTCCAGATCAAAGCATCTGACACCTGGAAAGTGGCCTTCATCATCCTTTTTGGACTATACAAACTGACCATTATGTTCTTTGGATTGTGTAACTCCCCACCCACCTTTCAGGCATTGATGGATGATGTCTTCTGTGATATGGTGGCAGAAGGTTGGCTCTTGATCTATATAGATGATCTTATCATTCATACCAAT
>JBBPLV010000902.1:0-13110 GCA_038089975.1 Boletellus ananiceps | reverse complement strand
CCTTTCCTTTCCCCTTTCCTTTCCCTCCTTTTCTCAAGTCCGTGACCCAACGCTCATAGGCATAACACTTGTCAGTATCATGTCCAGCCTGTTGATGGTGCTCACACCAGCGACTGCCATGTTTGGTTTTCTTTGTGACGGTGACCTTTAGGGTGGAATCAGAACTTCCGGATGGATGAAGACGGGCCTCCTCAGACACAACACATGTTTCAACAGTGTCAAAAGTCAACTTTCTTTCCTCTACTGTACTGATGACAGAGGAGGCAAAGGAGCTCCACTCTGCAGTGCTTGGAAGGGAGTTGAGCAAGATGAAAGCAAGAAGACGAGGGTCAACTGAGAATTTCATCCTGGCGAGGCGTGTTTCAAGTGTACGCAGGGAGGCGACATGATCAGAGATGGAGATGATGCCATCCCAAGAGGCAGAGAAAAGTTGTCAGAATGTGTAGAAGGCGGAAGCAAGGTTCGACACCTGGTGGAGATCAACAAGAGCTTTGAAAAGTGCTGCAGAGGTGGTGTGTGCTTGTGTTTTTAGGAGCAGTGCATCAGAGATGTGATCTTGTATGATGCCATGTGCCTTCTCATCTCTCTCAGTCCACTTTCAGATTTCCTTGGCAGTGGTTCCGACCAGAGTTGGAGTGATTGGGGTGGATGTGGATGATGAGGCAGGAGTTGGAGACTGAGATGACAAAGTAGAATTTGTAGGATGAGGGTCAGACCCCAGGGCAATGCCCAGGACCTTTTCTCTACAGAGTTTGGCAGTAACACGTAACTGCCAAATCTCAAAGTTTGCCGGTCCAGTTAGGACTGGACAAGTGGTGGTGTCAGCAGAGGGTGTCTCAGGTGACATCGCTTGTGTGTGTGTTGCTGTCAGGTAGACAGGCGAAGGGCCTCGTCAGCTCAGAGAAAATTTGTGAGAGTGGGGAGGTCAGTGGTCGTCCTCAAAGAGCGTCGACAGGGCTCATAACCTGTCAAAACTAAGCAAAAGGGCAATGGAGCCCACTCAGCCATTGCCCAAGAAGAAGCAAGAACGACTAGTTATTCACCTAAGCAAAAGGGCAATGGAGCCCACTACATACATTAGGTACAGTAGACAAGAAATGTGAATATAACTCTCACCTCAGCCGTTGCCCAAGAAGAAGCAAGAACGACTGAGGAACATGTAAGGAAGAAAAAGGGTTTTATAGTAATGGGTGGAGGTGTGCTTGCACAACTCCGACTATCCACAAAAGGGAATATAGAGAGGGGACAAGAAATGAGCAAGTCAAGTGTTACCGAGTGTGTTCCGGGTCCAGGAATACTCGGAAACACTTGGGAAGAACTTGAAAGTTTTGAAGTCATCAAGTCCCATGTTTCTGAACTCGGAAGCATTCGGAAGTGTGGGAACTAATCTCGGAAGCATACGATTCCGAACCGGAAGCATCGGAAGCGCGGGAAAGTTCGGAAAAGTCTCGGAAACTATGGAATGAAAGTGTAAGTCTAATTTATTAATTTGGAGGAGTAAAGTTCTGATGTTTGACACTAATGCCTTTTGGTTCTCCTACAAATGTCAAGTCTTTCCAAAATAGCCAAACATTGGGACACTTTTTTGAGCCACTGTATATTACCTGACAGGCTGTGGTGCCATGCCCATAACAATGAACGTTTCGGTGACATGTAATGCCCATTGAACTCCGCAATTGACACCCCACATCACCACCACTCTACGTACCATCATGTTGTCTCCTTCTGTAGTGGAAAGCCTGGCCGATATTTCCCACAGTGTCCTACAGTGAACTCTATACTATTCTGCATGTCGAATTGAAGCTGTGACTCTCTTTCTCAAACATCTAGCTCCCACCCATTGGCCAGCCAATTGGCAGAACTGCCTGGACCAGGAATTTGTGAGTGATCCTTTGACGATCCTTGAATGCGCTTCATCTGAGCATTTTAGAACATGCTTCACAATCTTCAGCTTGCATATGCTGCACAGGCCACTGTCATTATTCCAGCACCTGCATGCCAAGTACTATACCATTGTTCATTCAAGAGTACAAAGGAAATGCAGGAAGGCCTTTTGCAGCTGGATGCATGACTATATGCTCACATCCACGAGATACCGATGTTTCTGCCAAATTGGACACCAGAGACTGGGGCTGCATTCCTGTGCGCATGGTGGCAGGATGCGCAACCTTTGGGCAGTGAATGGAGCCTCACAGACTTGTGTCATTGGGGGAAGGATTTCTTCCAGGTGGATCTAAATTGACATTGCTTCATTGTCTTTTTTAGCTTACCTTTAAGTTGTAGGGGACTTGGTCTGACACATTGTCACCTCTTGACCAGAAAGAATCTCACCTGCTGGATAAATCTGAGGAGGACCTCATTCGTCAGCTTGTGGAAAATCGGGAACAAATAGAGAAAGCAGAGCAGGATATGAGTCACGCATGAGCGAGGTGGGTGAAAATTCACCATCTCCTCAGATCGAAAACAGCAGCATATGACCCCAAAATGACGGAATAGCATTCAATGGACAAACAGGCAATTATGTAGTATGTGACATATTTGATTGATGAAGATATTCAGCAGTAGCCACATTAGGGTATTATAATCTATGCACATTGTGTAGACAACAGCGCCACAACCATTTGCCTGGTCTCTTCTATGTCCTTCTGGAGAGAACTTACCAGTTCCCAGAGCTGGTCCATTTCATTTGTCACATTGACTTTTAGCTTTGTCATCTCACCCTCCAACTTCTGCTGTCGCTCTTCTAGATGTTTGTACTTGTCCCTTGACACTAGAGGCTTGCCCCGTACAGTGTACATGGTATCAGGGGTTGCTAGGGGAACACAGCGCTGTGCAGTACAAGTGGAGGGGTGAGTACCTGGGTTTTGTGTTGGCACGTCCAGCTTTCGTGGAGCCTTGCGTAATATCATCAGGATCGTGACTTCTACATCTACAAGACGAGCTTAGGTTAGCTTGGCCTGGAACTCAACATGGGAATAGAGGATGTACTGGATTGTTGATGATGTGGCATGAGCTTGGGCTCAGATTTTGCAAGCGGTGGGTGTTTTTCTGCAAATAAGCATGCAGATTAGAAGAAGTGAATTTTAATTGCCTTTAAAATGGGATTCAGAGATATTACATACTGAATTTCTGTTGCAGTGTTGGCTCTGCGACAGGCTGCGGGGAGGCCATTGCGGCAGTGATGTCAGGAGGTGGGAGTGCAGGAAGCTTGATCATCAGCAGCAGCTCATTCTTGGTGTGCGCATGGGTAGATTGAAGGCGCAATATTCCTGCATCTCCTCTCGTGAGGTGGGAGCGAGGTTGGGTTGGAAGTGGCAAAGAGCGACGCTCCATTCAAGTGTGCTTAGATGGGGGTGGTGATGTCGACGGGCGAGCACTTCGCCACAGCCCGTGGGATTTCGGATGGCCTCTTCCTAGGCTGGTCGAGTGCTCGTATCGTTTCTTGCGTGCATGGCATGGATTGCAAGTGGCATCAGCATTGGGTACACACATCACGCCACATTCAATGCATGTGGAGCAGGTGGGGGCAGACTGACCGGTGGGCGACAGAGTGCTTTGCTTGCAGTTGAAGCGCTGCTCAGCTGATGCAGCAGGTCATGACAGGCCAGCAATGGTCACCAGCTGACCGCTGAGCAAAGAGGTTGGGAAAAAAATGGAGTGCTGTGAGCCCTCCAGTGTGTCAGTGTCAGCTCTCTGTTTCTTTTTCACAATTTGCTGTTGCCTTACCCAATGTTTCTCTCCTTCTTCATCACTCATATTTTCCTCATCACTCGACCTGAGGATGTTGTTCTCTAGGTCCTCTGAATTCACTACCATGGCAACAGGTGGGCCGTCTGTGTTGCTGCCTTCCCCTTCACCCCCAGAAATGTGCTCGTCCACCTTGTCTTCGTTATGGGGATGCTCATCTGCCCTGTGGGGGTACCACTCGTGCCTCGCCAATACAGCATTGTCTGGATGCATGATCCCATTCCAATCTGGCCATGAGGAGCCAGGATGTGTCCAGTAACACTCGGTCACAATCAGGAGAGTGGGAATTGAATCTGCAGTCTTCATGGCGAAATGAACAATGATCTACACAACTGCCTCATTAGCAACTGCCATGGCATGTGATTTGAAGTGAACTTGCCATCTGCTCTTCAACTAGGCACGTAGCCTTCCACCAATTTTCAGCCCCGCTGGGCTCCATGTATGTCTTGATGATCCGGTAGACATTCCTGTATGTGGCGACGAGGATTTTGTTGGTGGGGTTTGTTGCCATGGTTGACAGGGTGAGAGTGGGATGCCTGTGCGTGGTTGAGCAGGCGTGGGTGTTGACAAGACTAGACCTAATAGCAAGTTCTTTCTCATGTATACACTGCCACCTGCTAACCACGAAGTTCCCATTTTCCAAGGGAAAGCCGAATGCATGACGCTTGTGTTCCACGGGTTATTAAATAGAGGGGTAAATATCGGGATGAATCTCCCTTAAATATGCGGAGAGGATGCTTTCATATTAAGCTAATTCTCCTATATGTCATATTGTCTATAAGGACCTCAGGTGGATGGGTAACTCTGTGTGGATGTGACTCCACAAGCCCTGTCACACTTCCATGGCCAGCAGCAGGGAGTAACAACTTGCCAGCCCACACTGACCAAATACCCTGCCAACCCTCTGGTCGCACCTTGCTACAGAGCTCTCTGCCAGCGCTTGCGATTCTGGCAGGCTTTCCTGTGTGCTTTGTGCATCTATTTTCCACATATCTGCTAACAGCTAGATGCCCATCCTGACAGTGGTGGGAATTTCTGTGTCTTCACGACTCAATGCAGAGGCCTCCTGATCAACGACATCCTCACTATTATTTTCCAACATGCATCTGTAATCTTGAAACTGGAACCAAGTTGTGTCTCTGTCGCGACCATTATACCCTTGCGAGGCTCACAGGGACCTCTTGCTTCTTCCTCCAGCCTGCTCTTAATGTACTCTACTACTAGATAAATGACCTGCTATGGCTCATTAAATGCATGTCAAATGATCTGTGAGCGGTCAACAGGATGCAGCTGGTATGTCTTTTGATTTTCCTCTTGCAATACTGCTACAAGTCCAACCTGAAACATCAGGGGACTCCCAGTCCTTCAAGCATCAAATGCAGCTGTCTGATTGGGACATTTTCCTGCACTCGCATGTCGTGTGCAAAGCCTACAATTTGATCGACAATGTCATGTCATGACTGACATGAATGTTTATATAGTGCTCTCATTTCCACCCTCATCCATCATCATCTTTCCCAGATTGGTCCATTTTGGATGCAGGCAGTACTGGCTGCAGGCAATTCCCTTTCTGACATACCTTCTTCAACCGACCGTCATCTGCGTCGATATCGATAATTTGATGATGAACCCGCTTACCAGGGATGTGCTGCCCCTGTTGCCTTCCCAATATCCACGCATCAAGCAAACTGTGGCATTCTGTAACTTTGTCTTCAAGAAAGGCGATCAGGTGCTTGAGATATTCTCAAGAGAACTCTGCCAGCTTAATGAGCTCCAGGCTCTCCCCTGTGTGGAGCTGTCAGATGAGAGCGTCCTGCATCTCTCCCAGCTACCCAACCTGAAAATTGAGGGTGTGGACTTGTGCCTCATCTCTCTCAATCACCTTGAACTGGCATTTGGCCACATCTGATCCCCTGTGCTTCAAGAAGTGTTACTCTCCGAACCCATCATGTGCGACTCTCTCCACTTCTTGAAATTCATCCAGTCCACATTGGTTGATACAATCAATCTCAACATGGACAACGAGACTTGTGTGGCTGATTACCATGTCACTTTCGCCGCATGGGCCTCAAATCTGGCCTACCACAACCTATCCATGATCGACATTTTCAAGATGCAGGTCTGGCGGGACCATGACAATAAGCATATCATTGATGCATCTATCCTCCAGCTGCTCTTCCAGCTCTCACGGCTCACCTCACTCAAGCTGGAAACACTGTGCAGGTACGACTTAGACAATGCAGCTATCAAGGAGATGGAAATGGCATGGCCGCAGCTCGAGACACTCAATCTGTCTATCCGCGAGTGTGGATAGGAGATCCTGTCCAAGGTGACATTACCGGGTCTGGTGCTGCTCCTCTGGCACTGCCTGAATCTCACCTTATCTCACCTTATTGGGGATCATTGTAGATGCGATGGCATTGCCTGCGACAATGACGACAGTTGTGGGACTTTCAAGGGGTGGCGTGTGCATCATCTCACTTGAGTCGCTCTGGCTGACCAACTCCAAGATCACGCAACCTACCCTTGTTGCAGTGTTTCTGTGTGCGGTCGTGCCCAATGTAGAGCAGATCATGTCATGGAACGCGCCGCTGCTGAGTGGGCAAGGCGGCAAGTAAAATATAGACAGCGATGGAAGGAGGCCAAGCAGCTCGTGTGGCATTTTACACATGTGTGGCAACAGGAGTGGATGTAGGTATCGTGCATGGTGACCGCAGGATGAGGGTTTTTTAGCCAACAGGGTGGATGTGATTGTGGGTCGGGGGGGACGGGGATAGGATCAAGGATGACAGTGAGGGGGAAGGTGACATGGACACAGATGAAAAGGTGTAGGTTTACGACTCCAAAACTGCACTCGGGGATGAAATCGCAGAAAGCTCTACACCCACACCCTGCGGTATTCGTCACATCTGTGCACCCAAACCCCTGCAGTCGAGCGATTGATGGGATTTTTGTCTTCGCTCCCCTCACCCGAATGGATAATTCAGAGAGAAACTAGCACATCTATCATTAGCCTGGACATCCCACAGTTCCCATGGAACAGCTTAACACCCACAGGGACTCCAACGAAGGGTAGCAAGGATGTCACAATTGCCTCAGCAGTAAATACGATCTCGAAAAGGCCGAACAAATGCAGTTCAAAACCATTAGAACAACATATGACTTCACGACCATTCATAAAGCAATTGCCGCAGAAGTGACTGACAGTTGGTACTAGTAGCTCATAAAGGAGTCTAACAATCTGCAGCCGTGTGCCCTTTGTGATATCGACTGCAGTATAAAAGATAGGAATTGGTGATATAGGTATCAGTATGTATTTGGATTTGCATGCCCTGCCTAGTTATAAGTTGGTTTCGGTAGGGTCTGAGAAACTCCAGCAGGTTAAATTTAGCTCTCAATGTCTTTTTTCCCTCTATGTAAGCATTCCGACTGAGCGGACCTGTAACGCAGATCAATTAGTGAATACCTCAGTGAAAGCAAGGATAAATGAAGGTAATGCTACTGGTTAGTGCAAATACTAGCAAATGCCCATCTAGCTTCTATTTTGAGTGGTAGTCCAGAGCTTCAACCCTGCATGATCACCCAAGGCACTCTAATGTTTCTGGGGCAATTGCATGGGCAAATGACTGTAGAGATGGGGCTCCTGTGAAATTCAAGGAATTAGCCATGAAAATCAATGAGTGGGGATCTATTATAGCACAATATTTGCCATCTATTTCAAGTATGGACTATGAAGTTTGACTGCAAACAGCGGCATCTCAGGGTCTGCCTGCATGGTCAAGCCCAAATTAGCCTCGAAAATGGCGATATATGTCCACTCTACGACAAACCTTCAAGAAGAGCATCACTCCAAAGATGGGTATGGGCAATGGCAAGCACATGAAGGTTACATCACGGGATTTACAGAGGCGGCCTTAGCATTTCTTTTCCCATGCCAGTTGAAGCAGCACATGCAATGATCTACAATGAATTGAGGGGTGCAAAGCTGGCGCCGCAAATCTTGGGGTTGTCATCATGAAAACAGGCGACTGAGTGGAATCAATGTAGTGCGTGGTTTTGGTCTGCAATCTCAACTGCTCTGGATTCTGCACCTTCAGCCATCTGTTGGCTGTTTGACAGTCTTGGAGTTGCTATCCCTCAAAGGCCAGCACAGCCATTGCTTATTCAAACAGTATTACCCATCATCATCCAGAGAATCTTGCTTGCTTTTAGCTGTCCAATATCCTGTGGAACACGTTGGCGAGCAATTGGAGGTCTGAGGGTACATTTTCAACATTGTGTGTTTGGACACAAGCTCAGATTCACATTCTTCATGCAACTGTATTCAAGAGTGAACGATATAACAGCACTCCTGGCCAAATCGGACTCTGGAGTGAGCTGAATTCACGCACACATGGTGGTGGGATGAGCCATCTATAGGCACTGAATGGTGCCTGAAGGATTGAAGGATGTAGGCGAAATATTTCTTTCAGGTACATGTCCATTCGTGCCACTCCACTGTCACGTTCTCTCACTTGTCTTGAATGTGCAGGGCATGTGGCATGAATTGCTTTCGCTGTTTAACATCTAGGGACCTCGCTTACTTGGTAGGTTTGAGGAGGACCTGGTCTATCAGTTTGTGGAGACTCAGGGGAAAATGGGGGAGGCAGAGCGCAATATGAGCTGGGTGAGGCAGGTAAAAACCCTGGATGAAAGACAGCTGCATATGATCCAACAATCGCCAACTAGCGGTAACTGTTTTAGTAGAAATAGAATTGCATTGAATTGTATGTAGATGAGAACTAATATTCATATGCTATCAATAATCTGATTATGACAGAGGCAAGGACGATTTCCCTGCAGCCGCCTGGCTGGTTGCCTCGTTGACTGTCTGTAGAGAGCTTAGCCATTCATGGAGCTCTTCTATTTCCTTCCTCATAGTCACCCTCAGCTGATGAATCTCATCCTCCAACTTCTCCTGCCACGCTTGCAGATGCTCATATTCCTCCCTCATTACCAGCAGCTCACCTTGTACTGTGTATATAGTCCGAGGAGTCACCTGGGGAGCACAGCACGATTCGCTGCAAGTGGGGAGATGGGGAGATGGCCCAGGAGTGTTACGCCGACTGCGTACAATCTCCTAAGATTGAAGTTTGGATCCTATGTTCTGGAAGAAACACAAGGATAGCATCCACTCAATAGTAGGACGAAGACTAACGTTATCAAGAAGCTCACTATCCTTAAGTCAGACTTGCAGAGGCCAGAGACTGCATGTAGGATTGTGCAGAACTAGCTAAGGATCATCTATCATACAGGGCACAGTTTAAATAGCTAGGTAGAGCTGTACTTTGCTGAGAGTAGTAATTCCTGGTATAGTAACGAAGAGATGCCTAGTGTGGTAGTGTGGGAGATGCAGCATCAATAAAGAGATGATGCTATGGGAGGGCGATGTGTCTGAGAGTAGAAAGTGGGACATACTAAATGTAGTAACTCAAGTGTCCCTATCTGGTAGCAGATACAAGGGGAATACTGGGTAGGTCGCATCATCTAGGTAGGAAGGAAGAGTAGTGGGGCAGAATAAAGAAGAGTGATATCGCAAACTGTAGACAGTGTCGCATGTTGTAACAAGGAGTGGCCACCTTTGGAAGCTTGCGTGACTTCTTCATGATCACAACTTCGACTGCTGCAATACAAGCGGTGATCAGCTGGACCTAGAATAAACTGCCAATGAAGTATGTACTAGACTTCGGACGAGGTGGTATGTGCCCTGCATTGGATTTGATGAGTGGCATGAGCTTTTCTGGGAATAGGCCTGCAGATTGCAAATGAGTACCAAAGTCACAGGAGAGTTTGAATATAGCACTTACCAGCTTCTGACTGTGGCTCCAACTCTGAAGCAGGCAGGGATAATGCTGGTATACTATTTCTGCACAGTAGGAGTGCCAGGAGCTTGATGACCAGTGGTGGCATGTTTGCTTCAGGCAAATGGGTAGACTGAAGGCGTAGTACTCCTCCGTCTCCTTTAATGATGTGGGCATGCAGTTGTGTCGGAATCTGCGAAGGAGGGCACTCTCTCCTAGGGTGCTTAGATGGGGGCAGTGATGTTGACATGTGATCACCACACAGAGGCCCGTGGGACTTTGAGCAGCCTCTTCCTAGGCTGGTCACATGTTCACATCACTTCCTGCACATTCTGCATCGATCGCATGTGGCATCAGGGTTTGGTATGCAGGTCATGCTGGATTCGATGCATGTTGAACAGGGGTTGGATGGCTGAGGGGCTGGGGATGGAGCAGCATGCTTGCTCTTTTTGCATCGCTTGTTTGACAGAGGAGATGGTGGTGTTGGAGCAGCAGCTACCGGTCCACTACCGAGCAGGCTGGTGGGGCGAAATAGCAGATGTGTGCCACCCTCCAATATATCGTCGTTGGCCTTCTGCTTCCCCTTCGTGATTTGCTGTCATCGCACCTGATCTTCCTCATTCTCTTGATCGCTTGCCGTCTCCCAACTCATGAGCAAAATAACATCCTCCGTGGCCTCTGCCTTCATGACCAGGAGCACGGGCAGTCTGTCCATGTTCCCACCTTCCACCTCTGCCACTAGCAGGTGCCCCATGTCCTTGTCTTCATCCTTGAAGTGCTGGTCAGTCCTGCGTGAATACCACTTATGCCTCGCCAGCATGGTATTTTCTGGCCGTGCGATCATCCTCCAATCTGGCCAGGGAGAGTTCGGGGTTCTCCAGTAGCACTCGACTGCGATTAGTAGAGTGGGATTGGCATCTGCCGTCTGCACGGCAAAGCAAACAATTGTCTGAGCATGATATCCATCAACCACTGGCATGGCACATGAATCAAAGTGCACTCACCATTTGTTCTTCAACAAGGCACATAGCCTTCCACCAGTTGTCAGTCCCACCAGGCTCCACATACATCTTGATAATCCAGTAGATTGCCTTGTATGCAGAGATCAGAATATCGTTTGCAGCGTTTACTAACATGATGGCAAGGGTATGAGCAGGGAGTGTGTGGCATGTGTGGGTGAAACCTGCAGGCAGTGACAACAAGTCATTCAATATCCCACACTTACACTGGCACCGCCACTTGTGGCTTGTGAAGCCCCACCTGCCAAGCGAATGCCAGCTGGTGATACCAGATCAATATACAACATTTGAATGCTTGGGTAATTAAGCAGGGTGGCAAATGTTGGGATTCTGATCTTCTCCAGAGATATAAATCCTGAGATTCTAAGTAGATTCAATTATATTTAGTGTCCTCTCTAAGGGGATCAAATGAATGGAAATTCTGTGCCCATACCAAAGAATCTTCCGCATTCTCAGGATATGCCATAAATTGCGAGTTGTTCATAGGATGCAGCAGACTCTAACCACCTGCCATGCCCTCCTGCCTCCTCGCCAAAATACCTGGAGGACTGGTACCACCTTTGTTACTTGGACGGAAACATCCAAATTGGCTTGTACTTGTTGAATCCCCCTGAAATGCCGCTGAACACACCTGCCACTTCCACGCAGTTACTGCAATTTAAAAATGAGGAGGTTCTCTCCTTCACCCTTTGTGCCCAATAAACCAATATTTGTTGATCTATCCATACAGGTTCAGCACCTTGTCTCCCAGTCAGCTGGCTTGGTTAGCTCTTGAGTGGAGGTGCTAAGCAGCAAAATATGAGTAAAATGTACTCTAGGCGGGATAGCAAGCGCCCGCCCATTCCTGTCAACCAATTTACACACCTGTGTCAGCACACTTTAAATTGCTGGAGAGCTGGGGCCCCGTTGCATATACTTGCCACATCAGAGATGAGCTTTACCTTGCTCATCATGTCATCCAGCGCATATTGCTATTTTTGTTTGTCATGAATACCTGCCATGTGGCAAGGTGCTTGTCCAAGTATGTTGAACATCTCCACTGACTATGCAATATATGTGCTCTGGAGAGGGAAGTACGGACATATTGAGCACCTCAGCAGGTCCTTGCGTTCAGTCAGGCACTCCTGTATATACCTGCCACATTAGAGCACATGCTTCAGTTAAAAATCATCACACAAGTGGTTCCTCCGGAGTGTACAAAACATCACACTTCTGGTACCAGCCGGTGTCCGGCCGGCTTACGCACTTCTGGTACCTGAGGACATTGCATATCTGGTACCAGCCAACCATATGAAATGATTGTACATCTGGTACCAGCTGATGCTATAAAATCCAGTATCGCACTTCCAGTACCGGCCGATGCTATGGAATTAAAATGTACAAAAAAGGTAATTATGGATGTACTAAAAAGTGTACAAAAGTGTACCAAAAAGTGTACTAAAAAGTGTACAAAAAAGTGTACCAAAAGTGTAGCCAAAAGTGTACTAAAAAGTCTACCAAAAAGTCTACCAAAAAGTCTACCAAAAGTCTACCAAAAAGTCTACCAAAAAGTCTACCAAAAAGTCTACCAAAAAGTCTACCAAAAGTCTACCAAAAGTCTACCAAAAAGTCTATCAAAAGTCTACCAAAAGTCTACCAAAAAGTCTACAAAAGTCTACCAAAAAGTCTACCAAAAGTCTATCAAAAGTGTACTAAAATGTGTACCAAAAGCGTACAAAAAGTGTAGTCAATATGATAGGGGTAAAAATGAAATATTACATATATCTTCAGGGCACTTATTTAAACCTTTAGAATACATTGTAATCTATCACTGGCTACTATCATGAGGCTATCAAATGAGAGTTGAAGCAGAGAGAGAGTATTTGACATATCAGAAAGTGTGGGAAATTGATTGGAAACTTAGGAGACTTTGTAAAACATATACATTGTAGCTTCCACAAGGTACATGAGAGTATTTCAAGTAGTAGGATAGATGCATATCATATGGGAGAACATACTGACCACAACAACACATCATAGATGTCAATTGTACTCCTGTTCCTGATCAAATACTGCATAAATCTCCTACAAAAAGCGAAAAATGATATGTTGAAGCATAGATATCATGCCCAGCATGGTTCTAAACCCATATCCAGACATGAATAGAGTGTCCTGACAAATCCCTGATGTTTGCACAACATGCTATAGCTAGAAGATCTCAAAAATGCGAAAATATAGGAATTTTATTGTACTAACATAAAACACTATGTGAATTGATATTACAATGTAACACATTTTCGCATTTTTGAGATCTTCTAGCTATAGCATGTTGTACAAACATCAGGGATTTGTCAGGACACTCTATTCATGTCTGGATATGGGTTTAGAACCATGCTGGGCATGATATCTACGCTTCAACATATCATTTTTCGTTTTTTATAGGAGATTTATGTAGTATTTGCTCAGGAACAGGAGTACAATTGACATCTATGATGTGGTGTTGTGGTCAGTATGTTCTCCCATAT
>JBBPLV010000901.1:0-13125 GCA_038089975.1 Boletellus ananiceps | reverse complement strand
TCGAGGGTTATGAAGATGCGTTGACGGAAGAACAAGCGCAGAAAATACTACAAGATAGCATGCGCGTTCTTTTCTACCGGGATGCCCGAAGTTTGAACAAGGTGTGTTTATCGGTCTCTGCGATCTTGACCCACTTATCATCCACCTAGTATCAACTTGCGACCATCACCGCCACTGGAGTGCGGATTTCAGATTCATTGCATCTGGACACGTCGTGGAACTTTGCCGAGGGCATCAGAGGGTATGGCTCTCAGACTCAGTAGCATTACGTCCTACTTTCTTGTTTGTTGCATTAATACTATGCCTCCCCCGCTTCGGTTGGTTCCATACTGCGTACGAACCTGGTCGTCTCGGGAGAATCCCGTCTACCACAATGATCACTAGGGTATCGGTCAACATCGCGGTCATCACGGGTCAGTAATCGTCCCCTCTTCCCACTCAGAACGCTCCAGGTGTGACCACCACCATCTCCCGTCCGCAACGCTATACCTGAACACCAGACCCGGTCAACCTGTGATACGGCGGGGGCAGATCCCGCACCACCGCGGCATCTTGATGCTGGATAACGTCCGTCCTCCTGGGGACCCCTCTTGGATCCAAACGCACGCGTTCGACACGCACCATCGGCGATGCGGAATGCCACTGTCGCAGGTGGTTCGTGGGGCGCACGGGCATGTCCACGTGGTACCCGCGCCCCTCGACGTGACGGGTGGTATGCCTACCTGGCGGGGCGCGTGGGTCATCGTCGAGCGCGCGGTGACGCAGTGCAGTGGGTGCGGCGGCGTTGAGCTCGCCTGTAGAACGCGAGGGCCAGTCTCGGAAGGGGGCAAGATGGGGTGCAGAAATACCAGTCGCACGCTGGAACGACGCACTTGTAGGAATGGATGGAGCCGAATGCGCAGGCCGTAGGCGTGAACTGGGTCGTAATGGCGGGTTGGGCATCGTGGGCGTGTGAGGATGTGCCTGAGAACGCGGCTGGGGATGATAGGATGGACCGGCGCGATCAAGAAGTGACATGTTGGCAGGGGCGGGTTGCATGCGTGTGTTACGGGACGGGCCGGAGGACTGTGAGAGTGTGGATGGAGTGGACGTAGGCGCAGGGCTCGCTCTCGAGAGCTTGCTCCTCGTGAAAAGCCCCTTCTTCCGAGCTTTGAGCTTGCGCCTCTCTCCGCTCCGTGGGCCAGATCTCGAGGAGATGTCAAGCATCGGGAAGGAGGCGATGTCGTGCGTTATCACCGCGGTGCTTGTCGTTATAGCTGCTGGAACGACGATCTGGAAGGGTCTGGGAAGGGTGTCCTGAGCCTCCAGCAGTTTCTTGCGCTGGCGATACCTGAGGATGAGATAGATGGCCATCCCCACGACTGCCACACCACCCAGTGAGACACCGACGGCGACGGCGACAGTGTCGGGATAGCTAGAGTCGATGGTAGCCAACTGCCTGCTCAGCTGCATGTACGGCGGACGAGAGAGGCTACAGCGAGGCTCGAATGCTGCTGAACGCGCTGGCCGGAGCAGACGGGAGGACGATAGACCATTGGGGTGCACTGGTCGGCGACTTGATAATGCCTACTGATGTGCCGGCAGAGGGCGTAGATGCGGCGCCAGTGATGGCAGTGTTAGGATTCGTCTGCCAGACATGCCATTCATAGCCAGATGAAGACACGTGGTTGGCGGTATGGCCAGGCGTTCTTCGACGTGGGGCGCAACCTGCAAAACTTGGGCAACCCAAACGATGTCTGTCCAGCATGGAGAATAACGTCAGTGTGCACATGTAGAGATGCAAATCGCACCTTCTGGTTCGACCACTATACGCTCTCGGGGTGCTTGTAGAGCGCCAGGTGACGGGAACTTTGCGGTGCGGTCCTTTGAGCGCTGCAGAGGGCGTCTAGTAAAGGAGCTGGGAGATGAGCGTGGGCAGATTCACGGTTTACTGTCGTAATATGTACATAGCTGGAAACCTCCCCGAGGGAAGGAGCCTGCATGTGAAGCAGAAAAATCCGGATGTTGGCTTCATCGGGGCAAGGGACCTTTGCCGTGCTGGAACAGTCCGGAGAAATCGGACCGGGCCGCTCCCTGGCGTCCGCGTTAGACGTACTGCTTCACTTGTCCAAAAGCAAGAGAAGGGGAAATCCCTGGCGACGCATACATTGTTATGACCCGTCGTTATAAGCCTTGACGTAGATAGATTAACAACCTCTAAAAGAGAGAGATTTCTTGATCGTAATGCGATGGAGGCATTTCGAAATTCCGGTGTATACATCGTCAAGCGAGGTTTTCGCCGACGCCAGTCGGCATTTCGTGTCCCACTTCACAGTGCGTGGGAACCAGCTCACCTTTGTAAATGCAACCCATTTTTGCAATGCTTACATACGCATCGAATCTCGGAATTTATCCATCCCAGACCCAGGAAGATCACGTGAGGAAGGACAGAGACGAGTGAATGCCAACCGCCCGTGGCATGGACTCTGCGAGCTCAATCTTCCCCGGCCTTATAGTGACCGTGATTCGCGAATGCATCAGGTTGGGAGTAGTTACTGTGCGAATGCGTATAAGCCCGAGGGGTTTCATACCACTGGTCAGGCAAGACTGGGATGCGAGACCGTTGCTTCTGTCCATCATGCTCGTCATACGGCAAGGTGTGAATCTCGCGACCGACAAAAGTGTTCGTCTCCTACTCACCATTGACAGAGTCTTCTGTGCCAGGCTCTGAGGCCTGTTTCTCTCCGACCAGTGCACGGACTCAAGGCCAGTCCGAGCCATCGCAAAGAATTGGTGATGATGTTGCCCTCATCTGGCTCAGCGCAATTCCTTGATTCCTGCGACAGAAATGAAATAATCAATGCTCGTCCGCCAAGTTCCAACCGCTGTATTCTGATAGGGAGGAGGGGCTGCCGGCTGAGCCTCAGGTCTTGGAAGCGCTTGAAGTCGTCCTCGTGCAGTCCAGTCGCGAACTTGGCAGTCATCCATAGTACGAAGGCTGGCAAAGTCACAACAAGGTAACAGCAAATTGCATTACAGACTACAAACACACGCGAATTCAAACTCGGGCGTAACTTACACGTACGGCTGGTGAAAAAGTACAGGAGGACCCCCCTTCAACGGTAATCCAAATCCTCCGTGTTCAACGATGGCTTCTCTGGTTTGGGAGTCTGCTTCTTTTCGCCCATCACGAGTTCATAGGCGGGTCGGAATTCTTGTTGAACATCTGCGGGCGGGGTCGGCAGGCTATTGATGATATCTTGGACTTTCAAAACGACCTCCTTCATCGCTGTTCCATCACACTTCCGGTGCATGATGGCATCTGGGTCGATCTTTTTGCGTAATTCGCGACCGTCCTTTAGCAGTTTGCTAAGAGAAAATGGTCGTTGAAATGACACTGTCTTCCTCGGTCATGAGACTCACTTTATGCTGGTCATTTGCTTTCCCAATTCTTCAAGGCGTTCATGGCTCTCCTTCGAGAACAGTTTTTTTGTCTTGCCCTTGATTTCCTGGCCAATGGTCATAGCTTCATCGAGACACACAATGAGGCGCGGGAGTGCCCAAAGATACAGCGTGCGGTACGGGGTCTTTCCCCAGTTGGAAGCATATACATTCTTCAAACACGAAATAAAAACTGTATTCCTGCGTGCCTTCAGGCCGCTTCCGATGGCAAAGGCCCGGGCATTGCGATGTTTGCGGTACATTCGGATGGCTAGAATCTTCTTCGCGGCTGAAATCTCTTCTTCAGTTGGCGCATGTTCGCGAATTAACGTAGGTTCGTCTAACGGATGTACAACTTCTTGGAGTTCTTGTTCTTGATGAACCTCACCTGCTGGATCAACGGCGGACTCCTTTGGCTGAGCCTTTCCCTCGTTGACCTTCTCGGCCTGAAGAACATTACTTGCCCGAGGAACAGCAACTGGCACGGGTCGTAGCTCGGCAAACTGGGGTGCTAAGAGAGAGGGGATTTTGGAGGGATCCGTAAAGTGGATATGCTTGACTCGCGGTAGGTCTAGCTGCGGGGTTCGCTGTGGATCCCTTTGCTCGTGGAGAAGTTGTACCGGGTCCTCGATAACTACTCCAGCTTCGGCGTCATATGTCACCACGGCCTTCAAACACTCCTTCCAGTGCTCATTGTCGTCATCGCCTGCCTCCGCATACCTGGGGCCAGGATGAGATTGAAAATATTGACACACGGAAGGGACACCTTACTTCTGATACAAAGGATGAGCTGTTTTCGTAGGCCCAGCTGTACGCAGTGCAATGAAAATGTTTTTGACGTTCTGCCTGACTCGGGTGTTTTTTACGTTGAAAGTCACTAGTGGCTGCTGCTGGAATCGACATCATAATTGTATACAACTAACGAACGTACAAAAACAAAGTGCCCTGCAACTGTCGAGAGTCACCGTCAGCATGCTTTGAATCGAAGGGAAGGGGAGAAAGAGGCCAACATTCTGGCGGTAAATATGGCCGTTAGTCCGGTATCTTGAAATATCGCTAGGGTTCGGGAGTCAGATCGTCACTCCCGCTTGGAGATGCTTAGAACTGCTCACTGCTGGCAGTGGGTGCTTGTAGGCGTGTCAACCAATCTCGCACACGATTCAACAGAGCAATGATTGGATCAGTCCAAGTTTCCTTCCTACGGGAAAAATCCTCGTGTGAAGCGAGCCAACCTCGCGGAAGGACGAGGCCATCAAGTGGCAGGGAAGAAGAAAGACGACACGAAATGCAGATCTTGCCAATAACCTTTTCCAAGCAGTCGCAGAAAATGAATGGGTCCACCGCCTGCGAAGACTCGAGGACGTGGCTGTGACAAGCTCAGTCCAGTAGGTCGTCATGGGTTCCAATGCCACACATACGTTAAAAACCTCAGGCCTGCGGAGATGGAGGTTCTCTGGGTGCCACTAAAAAAGTGGATGAGGTCTTTGATAGCGTAGCCGCCATCTGGATATATGAACTGTGGTACCCTGGCACGGAAAGCATTGAAACGAGCCCGGCTGATGCATGTGAAGGCACTAGAATAGTCAAAGGCAAAAAGGAGGCTCATCAACTTCATTACGATTGTTAGGAAGCCTGAGCGGTCGGGGCGGAGGTTATGTAGTGAGTCGTGCGCCCAATGCTTCATGATGCTCATGCCTTCCTGGCCGCCGGGTATCATAGATAGATCGAGATCGGCAATAGAGCCCTGAACATGGAATTGAGGGTAGAAAGCTCCATAAAGGCGGGTGAGCCAATCCAGAATGCTAAATAATCTTAGGTAAGTCACTGGTACAACAAGAACAATTCATCGCATACTCAGATCGACTTTCATGACAGGGATTGACCAAATGCATCAATTGAAGGATGCGCATCTGTTGCAGGTGAATTCCAAGCCGGGCATTATAGCGTCTAGAGTCCAGATTAGTGCGCTCGACATGTTCACGGGAGCAGTCAGTGCGATCACAGTGACCGTTGATAATGAATGCCGGACACTCGGAAAAGATAGATGCAGTGCAACACAACTTATTCTCCGCAGTGACCTGCATGCATAGGTATGCCGCCAGGTACTTGCGGAGAGCGGAGACCATGTCACTCTTCGAACAAGATCGACGATACTTGGATCCGTCACGATCGTCCTTCGCTGAACTGTGAAGGAAGGAGCGAGACTTCAGGCGGTACTCGGTGTCAGATACCTCCCTGATACAGAATAACTTCCTGATAGAGCCAATGCCGAGCGGATCAGGGTGCGAGATGATGGAGTGGAGAAGGCGGATGTAGTCCAGGAATTCGAGCAGGAAGTGTGACACATCTTGAATCTTGTAAGATCCTAGCTCTGGTAGACGACTGAAGGAATGGTTAAGGGCGAGTAATGCTGCCGTATTCCTACCACCCTTGATAAATATATCAGCCAGCTTCCGCAAACTCGCAAAGTCCGCCTGAGCAACGGCCTCGAACATGGATATCTACAAATAAGTTACGAGTGAGTGGCACGATCATAGATGTCTCGCAAGCACGTACTTCATCCTGTTCTAGTGGGTCGAAGAAATCAACGGGTAATTCACGAGCCAGCTTCAGCAACCCAGGGACCTCTTGATCAGCCACTACTCTCTTGGTTGGAGTGGCAAATGAACACCGATCCCATAAGCTGTTCAATAAAATTTTATTGACCCTTTGAATCACCTCGCGTGATTCTCCTCCCTTCAAAAGATCTTTGATTGCCTCGACTGGCCGATTCACTGACAAATGAACCTCTGCAGCCTCCGTATATCTCCCATGAGTCTCCAACAATTTTGCACGGGCAAGGTCAAGGTTATATTCTTCGAGAAATCCTAGCTCTTCTTCAAATGACGAGAACAGTGGGAAACACGGTCTAACCCAGAAATGTCAGTTAGTCGTGTAGTATACGCAAGTCGCAGGGCGTGTACCTATTACCGTCATGCTTGCTGCAATAGAACAAGCGACAGACGGTGTATAGTTCTTCTAAAGAGTCTGGGGCGATCTTCCGAGAATGTGTATGCAGGACTTCGACTGTCTTGTCAAAAAGTCCAGCTTCTCTGAAGCGACGTGCGGCCAGTTCGTACTCTTGAGCACCAAGGTACCCAGTAGCTGCTTTCCGATTATCACCAGCACGCACGTAACATCCCGCAGCATTACGGCAGAACTGGAATTTATCCTTGTCTGACGGTGCATCATTCGCACTCGTCATGAAGGCGTCTGCTGCAGTGCGGAATGCTCCTTGCTGAGCCTTCAGTGGCACAACACCAACTTTGGCACGAGCTACTTCCCTCAGATGGAAAGCCTCGGAGACCGCCACCATGCGTGGTAGGGAAGCTCTAGCGAAGCAGTGCTTGGCCTGGGGGTATTTCTCATGTCTCAAATATTTGTGGCCAGCTGATTCCCACTCGTCCGGAGTTGAGTATACAGCAAGACGGGGAATATTACCCGTCCCAGGTGTACAATTTTCAATTTGATCGCGTGCAGTCCAGATCATCTGTGGCATCGTGAGTGATGTCAGTACATCAAAAAGTAAGAACTACCTTACCCGCATAGGCTCACTTTTCTCAGACTTGTCGAAGATCCACAGTTTCCTCCGTGCCCGGGTTATGCCTACATACAACGACTTCAACTGTGGATAAATTAGTAGGAATACTGGAAGTCTCTTGTTTCATTCACCTCGCCGCATACCCCAGCGAAACGACCGACATCTCTGTCAAAAGATGGTGCATGCACTTTAGCCAGTTCTCTTCCATCGGCTTCACCTTCCACATAGTTCAATAATACATGCCAATGTGATGCGTCAACGGCAGAGTCCTCGAAAAAATTATACAATAAAACCTGCGCCCGAGGATCAAATTTACATGATCCAGGGATTAGATTAGAACGCACATCATTGAATTCGAGGCCCTTGGTGTTGTAAAGTGTCCTAAACCAAGGGTAAATTCATGTCGAGGAGTTGGGTTGGTTGTCTTACATGACCACACCGATCTCCCCAACCTCCTTTCGCAGCTTCTCTGCGGCTTTTTCATCTCGCACGATAATGCCTTTGGGAAGAGACAAACACGATGAGTACTCAGAGTCATGATATATTTCGCACTTACATTGCTCAGCCCCAAATTCAATACGACTCTCCCTTGGAGAAACATGTTAATGATAGAGATGATATGGTACAACATTAACGTACGATTCGCCAAATAGAAATTGCTCGTATTGGACTGTGTGGGTCTGATCCCAACCTCGAAAAAATACTGGCTTCGCTCCATCGACAATGCCATGTTCACGTTGGAGATTGTCGATTGTATCAGGCCAGAAGCGCATGATACGCTCAATGATAGTATGCGCGCAATTAACAATCCCACCATGGGAACGGTAATTTTCTGTGAGTTGAAACATTTCAGGATTGGAAACCGAGCGATCCTGGATCAAATGCATATTTGGATCTCGCTGTGAAATAATGATTATACACTGAGCTTTGGCCACATTAATAAATAGACGCGTACTTCGATACGGTACAAAAATGCTGTCAAGTCGTCAAACCTGAATGAACTACCCGCTGAGATCGTTTGGGCAGTGTCACCGGCCCAAAAAAGTCCCTTAGGATTTCGACAGATAAGTCTCAATACTGAACCGAATGTGAGGGCTCTAAATGCAGTAAAGTGGAATGAGAACATACATAGAACATCGATGAGCAAATGATCTTGTACTTCGTCAACGTAGCTGTATCGCATGTCACTCAGTAAATGTGGACCTTTTGTTGAGCACTTGGACACACAGAAAATCAACCTTCCTCCCTTCCAACGGAGCGCCTCTCAGGAGCGTCCGCAATATTGCATGGGTCCGATCTGCAACATCATGCTGACGTCGCTCTCTTTTAAGTCTGCAATACACTTTGAAGAGTGCATACAATGTTTGCCTTTGATTTGCAAACATAGGATTGGTGCGGGATGAAAGGCTGCAGTACGTAGCCTCATCAAGAAGTCCGTCAGGACAAGTCAGTGACCCCTCAGATCCTTTGATAACACCTGTGAGAGAGTTAAATAATTGCATGCCCATCATAAAGCCGAGACAACGCGCCTATAAACTCTGAGAACACAAGCCACGGTTCTATTATGCAAGTAGATAATCAAGCCAGATCTACTGATGTGAGAAAGACAGTACACACCAAGGCCTTTGGTAAGCGGCTGCGGAAAATGTGGCCAATAGGTCCAGGCAAAGACATCGTATGTCACAAACGAGTCTTCAGCTTCAATCTCATTAGTATTGAAGAAAAACTTGGCAACCCGTCGTGTCTCAGGGTCATCCGCACATAAAACATCGGCCGCAATCATCCGCGAGAGCTAGAATGAGAGTGAGCTATTGAAACTGTGACCTAGAGTGGAAGATTACTTCGTCGAAGGTAAGAAACAGCGGAAAGTGACAATCTTCCAATAAGCTGTACTTCTTTGGGACTTTACTGGCAACTTGACCTGCGTCCTCAGCACCCGTTGACCCAGGTTCTACACTCTGAGCTTGTATCTTTTTGAGATCTTCAAGTGAATGCTCAGCTAATTCCAAGGACCCAAGTAACTTCATGAAATACTCCTTGACTTTTTCCGCTAACATGGGAGATTTGGTTACGAAGATCTGACGGGATGTACCAAATGCATGTTGAACTCCAAGCATCTTGAAGAGCATTGTTGTAGTTTTACTAGGTGATAAGTGAGTTGGTCATATTTCATGAGTGTCAAATCCACTATACCCAGTACCACTTCTCCCCATAACATAGCAGGACGTGTCGCATTCTGCGATCCTATACTCATATGGGCTGCGCAGGTATTAGTGCTAATCCTTGATAAAGCAAAGATCGCCTACCTAAGTTCGAAGATATGTTGTACATCCCGATTCAAGATCAAACCTAATATAACAAATGAAATATGTGATCGTCACATACAGGAAATGCTTACTATGCAGAAATGCCTACAAAAGAGACAATCAATATTTCACTTGAGCAGACTAGAGATGCACGTACTTGGGAGAATGCAATGTATTTACCCAAGCTGTAAAAGGACTTAGTTTCTGGCTAGTATGAAGGAGGGGGAAATCCATACACGAGCAAGGAGTGTAACTGTAGGCATATAAATAGTGATCAAGACGCATAACTAAGGAAACATACCTCTTCATTGTCCTCATTGGAAAAGGAAGGTGGCGTCGACTCGGTGCTGTTTTTGAGACATCCAGGTGCAAAGGACGCAGGACGATAAACAACACCACCAGGATCGATGGGTTCACCTCGAAACATACAACTGTTGCAAATACTAAGTGAGCAGTCTCCTAATCGCCGCGTGGTGATGAAAAGGGATCTGACCGCCGGCAGTATTCCTCTCCTCTCCCAGCGAGATGTTGCCCCAGGGCGTCCCAGGTACGGAGCTGGGTGTGAGAATAGATACCGTATATCCTGATAGCTGAAACAACGTCTAAATTTGAAAGAGAATAGAATGCTCAAACGAGATACCTTGCCGTTGAACCTGCCAGGATACTGCTCAAAAGAAGACCACAAGATATGTAAGAACTAGACTCACCATTGTGTCGTGGTCGGGGACAACATCAACCTGATACTATCTGGGAGTCAATGACCGATCGCTTCCGCTACAGGAAGAAACTCACAACAAGGCGAAGGTCCTGTTTCACCTTGGCCTCGAAAATAGGTACACCGGGGGAACTATTCAGCCTTCTCTGGTTCTCTTCGGAAAAATTGCCATTCGAAAGTTGCCTACCACAGGTCCACAGTAGTCAACTCCCCCGGGTCGGACGATGATAAGCGTGCGACATACTTCATCTTTTTCACGATCATAACACATTTCTCCCGATTACTGCCAGCCATTTCACGTAGTTTGTGTTCTACGGCAGTGCCAATGATGACCTTCCACTCCCCGAAGCGATCTGCGTTCTCGAAATGCAGACCAGCTTTCGTGAGCTGGGTCTTTGGGTATGTAGACTGATTTGTCGTCCTGTCATCACGAATCGAGATATATGCATCCCTAAGTTGCCGAGCTAGAAAAGGCTCTAGAAGGAGTTCGAGATAAAACTACAAATGTGTGAGACCGAATATTGAGAACGAAGAAACACATTGACGCACTTTCAAGATCGACCTAAGACGATTAGTAATCTCATGAGCCATTCGGGACGCCTCGCCATCGTTCATGGGAACCCTGGCCCCTAACCTATGAAACGATGCCATATCGATGGCAGGATTGTTGTCCTCGTTTTGTCGCCACACAAAGGACCTTGCGAGTACTCGACTACCGTGCTCTTCGGAAGCACTTGCGATAGTAGTCAAGAAGTCGGAAGAGTATAGTAGAGTGAGGACAGGGAGCGCATTCTCTACATAAACCTTATGCTGCTCCATTTGGCGAAGAACGTTAGTGGGTAAGAGGTGAGGGGGTAAAGTAGTGATCAGAGACGAAAGCCTCCGAAGGAGGAGTCCTGCAGACGAAGCTCCGACAAGCGTTGGATTGGTCGGGTAGGTATCCAGGATCTTGTGCACCAGCGCCCGACCATTCGGCATCGCTAGCAAAAATCAGACACAGATACGGCGCGATGAAAAAACGTACCTGAGATGATAAACTCGAATAAATGTGGAAGGGAACACAAATCCTGAATTATCAGGTCCAGAGGTGTATCTGGTCCTGCTAAACAGGAGTCGAGTGTTCTCAAAGCCATGGTGAGACCCTCGCTGTGGGCAAGATTGCCTGCAGCGAAGGCCTGTACATCAAGGACAATCATTCTATGCTGAAGATGCGTCCAACAGAGCAGGCGCTGTGGGAGAGAGACAGTGGGCGCAAGGAGGTCGTGATTCCCCTCTCCTTTTATGACCCATTTTGAAAAAGGGTCCGCAAGGCGACACGAGGTGCCCATGCTCTGAAAGGCGCCACTGCCATCACATTATTATAGCGGCTTTATCAGAAGTACCGATGGGGGTTCCTCATATTTTTGTGACTCGTAGTCAAGGATCCTTTGAGACCGTGCCGAGGCCTAGTGCCAGCCCGGTGAAGGGTGCCTGGTCGTATACCATGGTTAACTTGCAGCGGAAACCGACCCGAGTGGAGCGGAAGTTGCTGTAGAGAATCGTTGCTGCGTCCACAGCTAGAATCGAATCGCGAGGCTCCGGGCACTAGGACGGTAGGGTCCAGGAAAACTCTTAATAATTAATTACGAAGGGGAGAAAAGGACGGTCATTGTGCAGCTCAATTCTCGAACTTTCGCACATAGTCGCATAGCTCCACTAGTATCAAGGGACAAATCAAAATACTATCGCAGTCACAAAGAATAGTACTAAGTGCTCTAAGTAAAAAGTCCGAGTCAGCGAGGCTAAGGACTCGGCACTGGATTGTCGTCACGCTTGGACTGTGTGCATCGGTCCTTCTTCCAGCGGCCGTCGCACGTTGTGCTGAAGCACTGGAGGCAGCGCCGAGCAGCACGAGCGCAAGCCACCAGCATTGTATCACTGGTAGGTGAGCGTGCTACCTGGTTGCTGTCCGCTGTCGTCGTGGTTTGAACGGTGTGAGCCACCTGCTTGCGCTTTATTTGGCGTGAAGGCGCTGCCATGCGTGGTGCGGCAGTCTTGCAGTAGAGGTACAGTAGGGCAGACTATTGAAGTGCATGACGATCGAGGAAATTTCCAATGTGCCACGGGCAGAGCTCTTCATCTCTTGCATTGTAATTGGCCATTGGTGCAGTGTGTGCGAGTGTGACCGGAACTTGAAGCGCTGTTGGAACCACAATGCAGGTGGGATCGAGGCCGGATGAACGAGACTTGAGAAGCGTGGTTGGCAGCCTCATTGTTGAGCATGATTGCGCTGTTTTCATTACAGTAGTCATTCCAGATCTTGTAGTACGCCTTGAGGTGTTCAGGAAGCTGCAGGACGATTGTCTGTTGAGATTCGGAGTCTATGACCCATGTGGGAGGAAGCGAGCATACCTTGTAGAATATAATCTTCTCATTTGCATGTGTCGCCCAGACTGCGGCGAGTGAGGTCCAGTTTGGTTGGCGGCTTGATGTGGCTGCATCTGAGAATAACGGCGAGGAGTGGACAAAGAGGTGGAACAGGTCTCGTTCCTCGTGGGTGTGGACAGGGAGGACAGCGACGAGTGTCCCCTGTTACTCAGCGACCCATCGATGTTGTATCTGTCGTTCGCGTGCGTACTGATCGTTGCATTCGAACATCCCCAAGGGCTTGAAGAACTCGAGTTTGAATCGGACGACGCCGAACGACTCATTTGCGTGAACATAGGCTGGATCTCTGACTTCAACATGTCCTGGGTCAATTTCGTATGTGTGTGCAACCAGGTGGGCGTGGGGCACACTTGCGAGCCTGCCTGGCCAGGATCAATGTGGGGTGGAATCGCTTCCCCTTCATCTCCTTGCACCGTGCTGTCGTCCAGATGCAGGCCTCGAAACTCCTCCTCCAGCTGCGGGTCTTCGTCGTCAGGGATGGCCCTATCCACATCAATGGCAGGCGCGCTCACTGACACAAAGTCAGAACCATATGGATTGTCCAACTCGAGTACTGTGGTCCACAGTGAGCAATGGTCTAACGACTCGCCATGAGCACTTACACATCGATAGCTCGGGCTTGACTTCATCAGGTGCGACCGGAGTGGGTGGACATTCTGGGACGTTCCGATCGTGTG
>JBBPLV010000899.1:0-13138 GCA_038089975.1 Boletellus ananiceps | reverse complement strand
GGCTGAGGATGCCAGCCTTGTAGCCACGCACAATCCCTTCAAGAAAGCCGCTATGGACCTATATGAGATGCTTGTAGCGCGCTGGACCTCCATAGGTCAAGCCGATACGCACGTTGAAAAACAAGCCTTCCATGACCTCGCCAAACGTCGAGTCGTCACGACTTGGCTTGTTTGGCCGTGGATTCAAAAAAAGAATATTGTTCTCACGGATAGTTGTCGGAAGCAGAATTAAATCGGCGCGCGAAACATGCCGGTTGCCATTTCGACCGCTGCCCCTGAGGGTCATGCTTGTCCGCTGAAGTGCTTTTGAGCGCCCATGGCCATGGCATCGCGCCATGCCCTCTCTCGCTGCACCAGAGTACAGAAAACGGGTACCACGTCGTATCTTTAGGGAATCAAGACTCTGAGAAATTTCCTCGAGCAGAGGTTGAGATGGGCAACACCCTAGAACATAACTCACTGGAAGATCGCAGGCTTCGGTGCAAGGTTGACGTTCGATTACTGCCAATACTCACACTCTTGTCCTCGCTGAGTTTCCTCGATCGGTAGGGTTTTCTCAGATATCGTAGATGTGCTATATTGAACGTCTACTTAGGACAATATTGCAAACGCCAGGCAAGTAAACCATCATTGCTCCGACAGTAGTTGACATCTTATAAGCTGCAGGCTTGATGGTCGGCATACAGTACCGTGTTAGCATTTTACTTCATCGGATATGTACTTTTTGAGGTCCCTGTCAACGTTCGTATTTTGAACACACTGGCCCTGTTGCCGATTCTGTCTTTTTCTAATGAACTTATCCCCAGATTGTGTAATTTGGTTCTCGCGTGATTTGATCGATCTCATCTTTGGAGGGACAGTTTGAAGCGCTTCCATCCGCAGTTCTGGCTCCCCACTATAACCCTTGTCTGGGGTGTCGTTTCTATCGCTCAAGGGTTTGTGACCAACCAAGCAGGACTGTTCGGGATACGGGTTTATTTCCTGGGGTCGTCTACGTATTCATGTTACGCTTACCTGCGTACAGACGCGAACGCAGTTGGCGGGTGGCCGTGTTTTTTGGTGGTGGCTCTTGCAGGAGCGTTCTACCTTGTATCAATACCTTTTGGGAGTAACGAGTGTTCTGTAGGGGCATTCACTTATGCGATCGGTTTGACGAATGGTGTTGGAGCGCGTAGGGGATGGCAGAGGTAGGGCCTACCCCTGTGCATAGGAAGCAACATTTACCCTCATTTAGGACTTTCATCATCAAAGGCATCCTTACAGCCATTGTATCGTTATTTGCATACTTCGTTGTGCCCACTTGGCCCCATGAGGCACAATTCGTAGGGTTTCATTGTGTGATCATGTGGCAAAGTTACGCTGAAAACTTGCAGTTAACAGAAGAGGAACGTAGTCACTTGACAGAAAATTTCAAGCAGAGTCGGACGCAGGCACGGATCAGATGTTCCAGTGGTCTTCTGTCCGCGCCGCTTTTGAGGATCATCTAGTCTGCGCATATGCATTTCTGTTCCACGGCTTTGCATTTGCGCAGTACTGGTTCAGCCTCTTTCTGGTCACTGCTCGAATTCATCGTCCCTTTTGAATAAATGCTGACTTACTATCATAGCAGACCTCGGGTTTCGAACGTGGCAGGCACAGCTGTACGCGTGGTATCTATATCTGACCACTCTTCTAACCTTGAGATAAGATGACGGTGCCTCCTAACACTGTTGCTAGTCTCTCGGTATGGGGAATGGTTGTGATTGTCGGTAGAGCCAACTTTTATTCGTGAACATACTATAATGATCGATCTTTCTCTTAGGGTACACCATTCTACTCTCGTCAAGGAACTGCAACCAACGGTACCTGATAGATTCATCCCATTTTGCTTTACTGAGCTTTAGCTGGTGTGCAATACTCCAGCATTCATCTCATAGCAGGTGATTGCATGCATTTCCTTTGTCATTTCATATATATACCTACGCACTTCTTTCAAGCTGATGTGTATGCTGCTAATTCATTGCTTCTCACGCTCAAACGTCTAGGTTGCATGTTCTCGATCCCTACTTATGTCCAAGTACCAGCTGGCCTGGTGAAAATGTGTCAGGACAGACCAAACACGCAATTGCAGTTGCAGTGCGAATCGCGATTAGTGATCTCGGCGCCATAGCCGCGTGCCTGGTATTCCGACCATCTCTGAGCACACCTCTACCACAAGCCCAATCTCATCGCTATCGGATGTATTCTGTTTGCCATTTTGATGGCCATGTATCTATGAGAGATGATGGCAGGAGATACATACCAGTAGTAAGGAAGACGCCCGGTTAGAAAGGTATGAAGAAAGTGTCAGGCTGGGTGGTCGATCAGTCTGCTATATATATCAACTGTAAGTTCTGGCTTTCAGATACCAAATCCAACCACTCCCCCTGACAACATGTCTCTGGTGGAAAATCCCTGGATGGTTTTAATGATTTATTGTCTACTCCGGGAGCGTCTTGGACTTCCGTAATTCGAGGTAGTCATCATACTTACTGACGATGATAACGCTCCCAAACGGCACCACCAGCCATATACTCGGCAATGGGCATTACTGTCTGGCCGTTGCCTAATTAATTTGCCACTTCCAGTCGAGTTATAAATCGCTCGTCAAATTTTTTCTGCACTGCTTAGATAGAGATCAAGAGTCGTAGTCCGATCTGCCCATGTCGGCCGTCCATAGGTAACCACGCCCGATGATCAGTGATCATTATATGTAGCATGACCTCGAGCTCCCTACTCCCGTTGCCAACCTTCTGTTCTAGACACTGGCATTTGCGGCTGGAATGATTATAATCGGCGCATGGGTGATGGCGCCCACGGCGTCGTGCAGCCAATGCGTTGTCTGTAGGTTGTAGCGGTACGCTTTGACAAGGGCCATTCGACTCGGAGCTGCGTCGGCGGGGAATCGGTGTGTTTCGCCGATGGCGGTTGGTATCGTCGGGAGCTATCCGTAAAGGCGGCAAGGGTGTTGACATCGTGATCCCGAGCCTCGCCTGTGGAATGCCGCATGGCCCGCGGCGGGCCCCCTTCCTCTCGTCGTCGGCGATTGCGCTCTGCAGCCCTCAGGCTGGCTGGTGCGACTCGCTTTCGGAGCGCGATCGTGGATGCGTGCTGATGGGCGATCTCCGTGCGCGCACAGTGCTGGCAATAGCCTTTGGCCCCTTGGGATGGTGCGCTGCGAACGAGCATGTCGCCAGTATATCGAGCTCGAATGTACCCGTGACAAGACGAATCCCACTCCCAGCCCTGGGCCGGGTTCTATTGAGCGGTCTTTGTTGCTGTGCTGGGAGACAAACGCTGCGTCCTTGTACACTTGCATGACGGTGCCGAAACAAGTAGCTAATCGGTCACAATTGCACACCTAATCTGACACCGCTGGCAGTACTGCAATCTATGATCTGCACAACGATGACATTTATTATGATGAATCTAGCAAAGGAAATTATGGTAATGGAAGTGTACAGTTATAGTTGCGTATGTATCGTCGAACATCCTTGCACTCCGCGTGTCCATAGGTTCAGGTCAGGTGGTTATGCGTCGCCGCTTTGAGGCGCGCACATTTTGGTACTCCTCGTCGTCGTCATCGTCACTATAATCTTCCTCCGCAACGTCAGAACCGTAAAGTTGTTTACGTTTATCGAGGTCAACTTTGCGCAAGGTACGGAGGTGTACGATGAGAGATTTGTGGAATTCCGTCTTCAGAAAATGGATGTTTAAAGTCTCTGACGGGTCACAGGAAATGACCCTTACCTTTGTGACCCGCCGTTTGCCGTCCACGCTCCTGTCTGGTCGTCTCCGTCTTTCTTTGTACTATGCAACTGCTGTCAGGGCTGATGAAAATTTCGAGGGATCGACATATACCTTCCGTTGCTCCTCCACGAGAAGAGCGGACAAGTGTTTGATCCACCGCTGTAGGTTTGACTCCACCTTCCGTTTCTTCGCCTGCATGCTTAATAAAGCCATCATCGCGTTCTCCCCGTCTTCTTCCACAATCGCTTCATCATCGGAGTCTGGGATAATATAAGATGTCACTGTGACAGCCGCAGATCTTCTTGGTCGCCTCCGAGATGTCCGGGGAGAAGCGCTTGCCGGGGATGAAGCTGGCGGCCCCGCAAGACATGTTGGACGAGACAGAGTCGGAGGACTGGTTTCCTTCTTGATATCATTCGCCTTTATACGGGATTTGCAGGAGCGTTTGACATCCGACGGAGAGGCTCGTTTTGAGAGATAGTCTTCCTCACTGAAAAAGAACTCGGCTCCAAACTCGATCTCATGATAGAGGCACCAATTCTACCAAGGAGAACTTAGTGTTCGAATCGAAGCTAGATGGATGGTGGAGCTCACTGGCGCTCGGCCTAGATGTGCGAGTAGCTTGAAGTGTTTGAGAGTAATGGGAACATGGGTTGACGCAGTTGCATAACCTACACCAGTCGGCGAAAGATAGAGGTGAAGAAGCTAGAAGAGTATTTGAGTGAAGTTCGCGGAGGGCAATACTGACATACAGTAGTGTTGTTATTGATCACGGCATGAGTCATGAATACCGCCATCATAGGACTGTACGGGTCGTAATGTTCTTTGGCCCACTTGCCCACTGGTAAAGACTCTGCTGATGCATGAGCACTGTTCATTTAAAGGAGTGGTCCGGGAAGCACGCACCAACGGGGAAGTCCAACTTTCCGTTCACATCAGCGCCATAAATGCTATAGTAGTATGACCTTCTACGAGATCGAGTCGGTGCCATCTCATCTTGACGGATCATGGCGGACAATGTATCCTGCCCTATCACCCCCTACGGATGGTTCAACACAACATCAACATATAACGGTTAACTACGAACCAAGTCAGGCCCATCGACCATAGCGGACGTTTCCTCGAATTCCTCAACCGCAAATTCACCAGGATCTTCCCCATGACCATCCACATCTGCTTCTGCTGATTCGCCGAGAGAAGAGGCAGGAACTCCAGAAGCCTGATTTGACGACCCACTTGAGTTGGCTCGGATCATCTTTGCGTTACTAAAGTCTCGACACAGCACTGCTTCATAGGTACCACATGCTTTCTCATCTTCAACTGGCGGAAGGTCGTCCAGTGACAGCGAGTATCGCCTCACAGCGGCATCAGAAAGAACGGCGTGCAGAGAGTAACATTCGGCAAGCTTTCGCAGAGTCTTGCCCTGGGTGAAGTGAGTTGACGGAACATACACAAGAGCGTTCATACCTTGCTCCCGATCTCCAAGCATCTGGTTGCAACATCTAATGCGAGGTCCTTGATATCTTTCTCACTCATTTCCATATCTTCTTTTGCATACTCGAGCAGAAGGGCATGTTTCTCCAAAAACGGGTTGATCATAATATTAAACAGATCCTCCCTCGTCACCGGGAACAGACCGATCGTTTCCAATTTTCCGCGGAAGGATGTGACAGCTTCAGGCGCAGTAGAGCCCCACGTGCCATCAGACAGACATACGGTTAAAAGCATAACAACGCGGACCGTTGGGTCCACACTGGGGAAATCGGTGTACAGTTGACGCAAGACATTAATGGTGTATGCAGATGTGATCGAACGCGATTTCACAAAAAGCTAGGAAGGAAAAAGCGTGAATATGCGCCCGCAGAATCTCATTCCACGATCTCACCTTCATCAGCTCAGTGACGACGGGACTGACAAAGATGAGTGGTCGCCTGACGGGAGATCAACCGAAGCGACTTACCCGAGTTTGAACAGCAGTTCTCCTGAACGATCGAGTACCTTGAGGGCTCGATATGCGGATTCATTGCTCTTGGCCTCCATACAAATTTCTGCTGCCACCGTACGACTCAAAAACATTCTGCCCGGTCCAATATGAATATCATGTTCCGTTCAGCTTGAATGGAAAGTAACCTTGGATCTAGGCGTTTCAGTTCCCGAACGTTGCGTATAATATCATCAGTTCGATCACCGCTGTTAAGCGCTTGCTTCTCGAACATCTTGCGGAAGACAAAGTCACGGTACTGGTTCACCTGGTGAGAAATTGGCGAGGTAACCAGCTCTTATGTACCTTTGGATCCATGCGAAACCCGTTGGCTTCCGCATACGGTAGTAGTCTCGGTTCGATGGCGAGTGCAATCGGCAGTTGGGCCATCAAAGGATCCTTGGCAGTCATTTGAGCAAATACAAAGTGCAGGGATCAAGCTACACACCTTCATGCTGAACGGAATGAACTAGACGCCAGTCATACACCACACAGTTCCGGAAGAAGGAACACGCACCTTGTACTTTTCCAAAATCTCACGCACATCCATCCAACCTGTCGTCTTCAAATCCTGCGGGAGCCTGCTCTCTTTGAGAAAGGAATGAAAGATGTAACCGTCATCTTCGTTCTTTCCGAGAGGTATTTCATTGAACAACTCCGAGGTGACTTTCATGAAATGCGTGAACACGGGAAGAGAAATCGACCTAACCCACGGTGTCTTGATAAAGTGGCTTGCAGAACGGAAGTAGTGATGAATGGCGACCTGGATGATGTAGCGAGATACATAGGCGCCACTTGATACCAGGATCTGAAAGGGGGCGCATATACTCTGCGGGGGATCGAAGGGGCAAGGACGGAAGAGACGTACGTTGATGACCTGGTCGTTGAGGACTCTTCCTCGACCTAGAGCCCAGAACATGGCGTCCATGTGACCGTATCGATGGAGAAAGTAGTGCGCGCGGACATAGGGATCCTTGGAGACCCGAAGGAAGCGTTTGGAAGCGAGGATGAGGTTGGTGGGATCGTTGAGTTCGTAGATGATGAGATGGATGATATCGTCTGGACGAATGCTAAGGGATGTGTGACGACTCACACCGTCGAGAAAACGTACCGCATAGACGCTCCATAGGCGAAGGGCGACGGGGAGGGTGGTAAGGGAAAACGGGGCAGAAAATCGGGGATGGGATTGGTCGATGGCGGGGAGAAAGAGGCGTTTAAAAGAGCGCGGTTTGTTTGGGGGGGTGGTGGTCGGGAGTCAAGCTGTCGTGCAGGCCACTCGATGCTACGACTATCGGACTTCCAAATTTGAGTACTTCGCGCACATCTTGGCCGGACCCCGCAGACTCGCAGCCACGGTTTGCTGGAGGTGGACGCGGACGAGCGGCAACACAAAGCGCGCGGTGCAGGCAGACCCGCGCTGGGACGGTGCAATACAGACGTCGAGGAGATACAGGATGCCGGCATATCCTCAGAAAGTCCTCTTATAGTAACTCCTCCAGACCCGCCAGGCCAACTTCCAATCCCGGACCTGCAGTCTGCGATCGTACACATCGAAGCGGACCTCCTCCAATCGAGCGAGTATGTGCGCAACCGGAATCTGCACCCAGTCAGCGCGTCCACCGTCACACAGCAAGTGACCTACAGCAGCAGCAAACACCGGCATCGCCTCCTGTGGCACCTTGCCCCCCGCCTCCCGAAACATGCCCCGCGCGGTCAGAAGGTGGTCGTTGGCGATGGTGGCAAGCTCAAATACTGCATCTTCCAGTTCCTTGCTGTTCTCGCCCTTGGTGAGCACCTCTTGCTGGTTCATACCATGCCTGGCTGTGATCTCGGCTGGAATGACCACCGTCCCCCTGGACGCGTGGAACGGAAAGGCGCGCAGCAGCGTCGTGAGCGACTGGGCCACACCGAGGTGAGACGCGGCGTGGGAAAGCGAGGCGGACGGCAGATTCAAGAGCGAGAGCAAAAGATACAGGAAAGTTGAGGCGGTGGATTCGGCGTGCGAGGTCAGCGACTCCATGGTGAGATGTGACTGGGCGTGCAACTCTTGTTCCTATACGACACATCAGTCTTTGAGTAGAACCTCGTCCGGAGCGACGACCAACCCTGGCTTCAATGATCCGCTGAAAGTGATACGGCGCCAGGCGACTCCGCTGCGCTGCCTCGCAGAGTGCAAGCGCGATGGGGTGCCGTGGTGGCCTGTGCTGCCAGGAGCTAGATGACATCCAAACACGCCTTTTTAAGAAGCGCGACTTACTGCAAAGATGTCCTTCACGGCGTCTCTCCAGAACACCAGCCGGGCCTGCCCAAGTGCCGTCTGCGACGCGGTTTCTTTTACCATGGCCAACTCTATCTGGAATAGCAAGCCTCAGCGGACGGACGGACGGGCGGACGGGTACGCACATAGAAGGCCCTCAAAGCATAAAATGCACCTTGGTATTGCCGAGGGTAGAACTGCGAGGTGAGGTAGCCTTCATAGTCGTGTTTTCGAACGAGTTCCCTGCAATACTCGGTCGTATTCGACGTCCCCGCCTGCGCACGGGCCCTGGCGCTCGCAGCGAAGCCACGGACTGCAGAGGCATGGGATCGCTGCCACGGCCCACGACATGTTCCAAACGGGATCATAGCAGAGTCAAGTGCTGAACTCGGCCCCTTCAGCCGGGGGTGCCAGGGGTCAAACTGATCAGGACCCGAGAGGATCCACGCCAAGCCCTCAGCCATCCATCAGCGGCATGTCCTCCGGGAAATCTGGGCTGCAGAAAGAGGTCCTTGCCTTGTACAGACGGCAAGTACGGCGACCCGCTTTCACCCCCGCAGCTCACATCTCCACCAGGGCACTTCGCATGGCGCGGACGAAACCACCGCACGCCCAACCCAACTTTACCCTCTACGTACGCTACACATTCCGCACCCAGGCCTCCTCGGTGTCCCCTCGCAACGTCGCTGCGATCGAGCATCTCCTCAGGCGTGGGAGGCGACAGATAGAGACGTACGAAAACCCCTCCATCAAAGACTGCCAGATCTCGCAAACCATGGTGGACTGGGCGGAGCGCAGATCCCTTGGCCCGTAGTTGCACTCAGTCAAAGTTGTATTAAACACGTCTCATACGAATGCCCATCAAGAGCGTCACGACGCCGCGCGTCGTGCCGCCATCCGCTCCCTTCGCGTCATGCGACGGGCCGGTTCCGGGACCTTCAGTAGCTCCTCCTGGGACATGGCCCCCTCCCGAGACAATTTCTCATAGTGCAGCCGCCGCTCGTTGAGGACAAACTTGAGGCGTGCCATCGACTTGCGACACTAAACATGACCAGCGTAAGTCGACGGACCGAACAAGAGACCAACGACCGACCATCCGATCCATGATCGGCGCGGCGAGCGCCTCCGGGTTCTGGATACCCATTCGCCGTGCCTCCTCTCGCTGCGTCGCGAGCAGGTTGCGCTCGCGCAAGAGAACATACCATAGCGTGTGCAGATCTTTGAAGTTCTTCCGCCTCAGTTCGGCAGCATGCCAGGGTCGCCCTACCAGACCAGACTAGAGTCAGCTCCACGCGCAACGCTGAACTCCACCGCCAGGACACAGCGCGCACCAGATTCCGTGAGCGACTCTCTCGCCTCCAGCGTTTCGTGCGTCATTGCACCGTCCGCCTCTTTTTTGCGGAAAAATGCCCAGAGCCCGTGATTCGGGTCAATGTCGATACCCAGATGCGGTCGTTTTTGAGATTTTGTTGCCGAGCTCTCTGCCGGGGGAGCGGGTTGAGGAGTTGCGTGTACGGTGGCTTGCGTCGAGTTCCATCGTATTTCGTGAAAAACACGTAGTACACGCAAAGGACGTGCCGGTTGGAGGATACGGGACATGGTCGTGCAAAGCGGTCGACTCGGCCACGTGCAACAGGTCTCTCTGACACAGCCACAGACAATAACGACGCAAGACAAGAATGCGATCAGTCCAGTGTACACGAAATGGTCGGTAGTATCACATTCCATCGATGGTATCATCACAAGGTTCGACCGGACGCTTCCGTCTTCGTAGCGTGAACGTCTCAAACCAGCTCCTTTGCTTCCTCGCCGATTTCCCCTCCACGAGCAAAAACGTGTCTTCCGCCACGAGCATGTACGGGTCTGAGAGCACATCCACAGTCGTTTGCAGGGACGCGTTGAATAATTCCGGCTTCTCCAGCGGGTCCAACAGCAACCGTGTGGAATTGATGAAATCTGGTCCCAGACCACTGGCAAGGCGCAGCCTCATCACGATAACCAGCATGGCGAGCGACACGATGGTGTTGACAAGGAGAATGTACGTCCCATACGTCGGCGTGAATAGGACACCAAGCATCGTAGCGCTCACAGTGGTCATGGGCCCGTTGGGAACTACCTCGCCGCTGAGATTACCAGTCGAGAACATCGCAGAGCTGTAAGCGCCGACTGCCATGTTCAGAACTGTGCTCCAATGACCATAATGCCCGTCTCCATCGGACTCGACTTCCTGGTTAACTAGAGTCGCAAAGTCTGAGAGAGACGAGCCCATTGGGCAAACGCCCATGAACGGGGGCATGGTGGTGTTGCAAATTATGCCGACGACATCTTCACCCCATCGATTGCCTGTTGACATCACGTTGGGCCATGACGTCCCGTTCAGTGCAAACTTCGAGTAATTGCCAAAGGATGTGAGTACACCACCCATGATAATCGCTGTAGCATTGACCCGAAAGGTCGAGTTATATTCAGGTCGGTCGACAACAATTATGGAAAGCGTCTGATTGTCAGACCCGCCAAACCATAGCTCGCCGGTGGCGAAGGAACTTTGTACGCAAGCGCTAAGATTCCGAGCAGTGGATGGGACCGCGGAGAGAGACTCTAGGGAGATGTTGACGCCGTTCATCATGGCCATGGTTGAGAAAGAGTAGTCGAGGATTCGCCCGTTGGTGTTCAGGGACGGGAGAGGAGGGTAATAGATGTTTGCCGTCTGACTCGGATCTGTCGCCGCATTGGCACCGGTGATATTGATGAGTCCTGCTGTGTCGGCCAGCTCGAGACACCATGACGACATGACAAAGGTTAATTGTTCGATCGCCGGGATGACCCACGACTCAGAGTCTACAGTCGGTTGATCGAGCGGCCCAAAGGGTACTGTGATAGCGTCGAGGATCGAAAAGGGTCCCATCTCCCAGCAATCATTCACCGTCAAGCCCGTAGCCAATGCCAAACCCCAGACGGCCGATAAACCAAGCAAGGGCAGCTCCACTCCACGCAATGCCATGTAACTAGCAAGATTGCCGATGGTGGGATTGCTGTAGACGGCAACTCGTTGACTACGAAGACCACCCCTGGCGAGCTTGAACAGCACATATCTCTTTCCAGCCACCATTATCACGGCCGAGGTGATGGTCAGAGAGAGAGCTGCTAATATCCGCTGCAGGAACAACAAAGCTTTGCTAGGCGCGAAAGGGAAGTAGGGGCTTGCAGTGACTTGTGCGTGAAACACAAGGGCAACAAGGACGATGGACGCCGCAATGAAAAGGGAAGAACACCACAAGACGAAGAGGTCTGTGGCGTCAGCCAACCAGGCCAATCTTGCTGAGGGCTTTGAGATCGACTTTGGTTCCATCAGGGGCAGCTCCATGTCGCTGTCTTCTGTGATTTCTGGAATGTCTGGTGAGCCGGGAGGAAGAGGAGGTAATGTCTAAGATAAACGATAAGGTTAACTTTGCGGACAGGGTCCGGCAGGCGTTCACCTTGAGAGGATAGGAGACACTGTGAGAGGCACGGGATCTCATGAGTGTCACGTTCTACGCGTCTTGACGATTTATGTCTGGAGCTTGATGGGGGCGAGGGATTTTGAGTCCATACCTTAGCTTTACGTAACAATTGATGAACGCCGTGGTCTCGAGGAAACGAACATTACGTGACTCACAGCCATGGTGGAGGTCCTTTTAGGGCAAATTTCGGAATGGAAGCATTTCCAGGCGCCCATGGTCTCGACTTGGAGTGGAACATCAACGTACGAACTTCGAAAGGCTGTTCGATGGCCTCAACGCGGGGAAGTAGAGTACTGCTTTGCTCAATTTCTTGCAGCCGGATCACCTTGTTGATAGCTCGGCGAGAGGCGGTCTGGGTATCGCACGCATGGGAGTCCGGCGGACCGTTGGGGAGAGCGTGGTCCTTTCAGCCTCACAGCCTGATTAACCCTCCTACCTGTCTATTGTCCCTCACAACCTTTTCAATCTCGCCCCCCAGGGCCCAACACCACGCATCTCGCTCTACCTTGCTCCTCGTCCTGAACACGACCAGCTTGTGACCCGCCCCCCTTTTTCGATACGCGAGGTATAGGCATTGCAGACTGGAAACCCCCTATAGGTGCGTTCGATCATCCCCCGAGGGCGCGGCCGCCGGGGATTTGCGAGACTAGGTCACGAACGGCTCGTCTTCCTCCCGTTCGTTCGTCTCCAGGCAATCCTCGACCGTCCGGGCAGGCTGGGCGACTCGGTTGGTCGGAGAATGAGGGCAGCAAAGTATCCCGAATAAACGTACGCGTCGATGTCGAAGACACGTCGAAAAAGTTGATAAGTCGACCGAACACGAGGAACAGTTGCACAAGTCTGCATACATAAAAAAACAATGGTAGCATGTGTGGGCGAGGGCGGAGGCACGGTGTACTAACCTGTATTGTCCTCTCAACCCCTTTCTAGTGAACACTCTTCTAACCTTGACAGTACTCTTACACTCAGCAGGCCATACACTCAGAAGTCCTGCAGCGCAGATCTGCTCCGCGCCTCTCCAGGCCTCGTGCTCGAACAGATTATGGCTGTATTCTTCCACGTCTGGTTTCAGCCCAGACACCAACGCGACAGGTGCACGCTCGGCAGGAGCGGGGGGTTTGCGTCGGTCGGTTGCAAAGAAAACAGGTTGCCATCGTGCAGCGCGAGATACACTCGGGCGCTGGAACGTCGATAGAAGTGCGTATATTAATGCCGGGGCAACGAATATTGATGGAGGGAGGAATCTCTCCCCCGAGGTGACACGTACGGGAGCACCAGAGGCTACCAAGCTGGAGGTTTGACGGGAGGCAAGGGGTCTCCAGATTCATATCCGACTCTAACGTACTTACCAGCTGCCTAGCCGGATCATGACCATGTTATAGCGGTACCTCCGGGCCAGCTGTGATCGTATTCCAACGGGGAGTCTTGGCACTATGGTTGCACTTAATCTCATTTCCTAGTGCGGCAAGAAAGGTAATCGACCCGGCTGGATGGACAAACATCGTGCACACTGTGTCAATGGCCCTCGTCACGTGTCCGACGAAGTGCTTCGGGGCAACGGAGAACTCGTCTCTGGTGGTCATGGATATTGGCTGGTGCATACCATCTTGAACGGTCTGTCCGTTATTTGAT
>JBBPLV010000898.1:0-13141 GCA_038089975.1 Boletellus ananiceps | reverse complement strand
CAAACTCAAGAGGACAAGACTGGGTCCTCTGTGAGCTGGAGGTGTCTCTTATATACCTTTCTAATGTTTACACTCATGTACACTAGATTTAATGATATCCTATGTCTACCTGAGTCAGGAGGAGTCATATGTACATGAGGGACACATGTGTAGGGTACAGGGTGACAATGGATGAGTTGTACAAGAGCAGTAACTATGGACAGGGGCTATGAGGATCAACATGAGGTCACTATGTGAAATGTGGTGTGATCATGTGGCTGTGTGATGAGTCACATACCCAAATCAGGTAATCTGGATCTTGGGCTGAGATGAGCCAGTGGTTCAGCTATGCATGGCAGTGTGAGGCTATGCCTGGTAGTGCATACCTGCACAGACCTGTGTGGAGGCAGCATGACTCTATGTCAGCAAAGAGGTACCACAGCATCCTAGAGAGTGAGGGTGTTGGCAGCCCAATTGACTGAAGGGTTTGTTTTCTTTAGTCAAGGCATTCCAAGGATGATGCAAGGAGAGCCAAGAGAGATGACAAGGAGGGTTACCTTGTCAGAGATATAAAGATTACATTGGTGGTGATGAACCATTTGATTGTTCCTTGATGGTTTTGAGTTCCATCAACATTGTAAGCAATGAGGGGTTGGGGGAGATGGTGAATCACAGAGCGAAGTTTTGAGACAAGGGAGGTATCAATGAAACTACTGGTAGCACTGCTATCAATGAGGGCAGTGGCATCAACACTTTGGGATCCTGCTTGCAGATGGACTGGGAGGTACAAGGTTTGCTCATTGGCAAGTCCTACTAATACAGCAGAGATATCTAGGGAAGAGGACATTGTGGTGACTTCCCTTAATGAAAACCTGAAGCATTATCCTCCTTTGGGGTATTGTCAAAACAAAGCTTGAGAGTTTGTAAAATCTTGCCCTTATCTTTTCCTATGGTGTGAAGACTGTTGACATAGGTTTCTAGAGTCAAAGAAGGTTTGGCAAGGAAGATGGAGGACATGGCTAAGGGAGTAGTGGTGGGTATGATGGGAGAGATACTGGCAGCTTGAGTCTGCTGTGGGTTCCTAAAGGGATTGGTCAAGAATCAAGTCTGAGGAGTCTGAGAAGTAAAAGTATAGCATTACTGGGCATTATGACCTTTCTCACAACAATGAAGGCAAAGGCCTTCTCTGAAGCGACAGGTATGTTTATCAGGGGTGAGTTCAGAGATGTGGATTGCATCTACATCCATAGCATTCAGGTCAAGAGTAGAGGAGCAGTTGGAGAAGGTTGAAGGGGTTCTATGTCCTTTTTTGAGGGCAGCAATGCAAGCTACCTGAGCATGGAAGGTCTTGGCTTTTTCAAGCCAGTCAGAAATGGTAGTGGGTATGGTTGTCATGGAGAGGATCATGATGGCAATTTGCTGATCCAGCCTGAGGGAGAACTGGTCAATGAGGGTTGTCTGGTCAATGATTCCCAATTTGGCAGCAAGATTCTGGAAATCCATGATGTACTTTTGGAACTCATCATCCAACTCTCCATTGGGGGATTTGAAGGATTTTTGAATGAGCTTTGAGAGCTCCAGGTGGGTGGTGGCTTTGGTGTCAAAGGGGTAGAAGGTGGACTCAAAGTTCATGACAAACTTGTCAAATGTCTTCTCAGTCTGAGTGATGGAGATATCTGCCATATGATTGTGCCACATTTCCAAGAAGGAAACTCCTCATCCCTTGCTCATTTTGTTGAGGGTTGTTATGATTTTGTGGTTGTTGGAGGTGTAAAGCATGGAGTTGATCATGAAGTAGGCCTTCATACCCTTGATCCATTGGATGGCATTGGCTAGTTCACTTGAAAAGTCAGCAGGGAGAGCAGTTTTGAGTTTGGACATGACAGCAATAGGTAGGGCTGGTGCTAGAGGTGGAGGAGTGATGGGAGGTGCAGGTGTTTGGAGAACTGGGGGGGGGTGCTGGTGGTATGATTGAACTAGGGAGGGCCACTGGAGGTGCTGCCAAACTAGGAGTACTTTTGGAAGTGGTGATGTAACAATGGTGGTACTGTGGAATGGGGGCAGGAGGAACTGGGATGAAATGATGGGAGGGGGACTCAGGATTTGGGATATCCTTATCCGAGGATTCTGGGAGTCTAATGTGATGAGACATGATGGCTGGGGTGTCCTATTTCTAGATAGGAGGGACAAGGGAGATTCTTGTTCTTTTGTTACACAGGGCATACCTCAAGTATGCAGACTAGGACTGACCAATGGGCAGGACACTCACAAAGAGGTACAACTCAGCCTAAAGGGAACTAGAGACTATACAGTCATCGACCAGACTAGAGATGAAGGATGAGAACTCAAATGAGGACTTGGACAGGAGTGACTCAAGGTTATGCTTGATTGTACAGAACAAGAATGTGGTACATGAATAGTATCTAGGCTTATTGTCACATCCCATGTCAGTCTGCTCCCCATCTCTACTCCTCCAACTCTCCTCCAACTCTATACTCCTATTTCTGACTCCTATGTATATCTCCAACTCCATTTCCAACCCCCTATTTATATCTTATCTTATCTCTGATTCCTGTACTCTGTACTCACAGCCGGTATTTCCTATTGCCAGTTCTGGACATTGCCTCTTTACTATAGTTCTATACCTCATTAGTGATCCAGTGTCAGTCCTCTCTGACCTCTGTCTCTGCCTTCCATCATACATAGCCTCGGACTCCATACTATATAAGTCCTATACTTACCTCTTGTACACCTTAGTCTGAATATCAATTCTAGTCTTCTTCTCTTCTTCCCTCCTCAGTCTTCCTCTGTTGGATTCCATCTCCAACATCTCCATCTTTCTCTGTCCAACCTCCAACCTCAGAGGACTGAGAGCACACAAGGGTATAGCATGCCACTCCACATTGCTGAGACCAACGTCCTTGACACCTCCAACATCTCCATCCTTCCAGACCCTCTCTTGTCCATCTCACCCCTCTCGTCTGTACCTCTGACTGACCAGAGCAGAGCAGAGAAGAATGGTGTTACGCGAACTGCATACAATCTCCTATGGTTGAATACTGGGTCCTATGTTCCACTCGGTAACACTCGGACAGTGTCCACTCAATAGTAGGACGAAGACTAATAGACTTCAGGAGCTCGCTATCCGAAGGTCGGACTCGCAGATGGCCAGAGACTGTACGTAGAATTGCGCAGAACTAGCTAGGGAACAAGTATCATACATGGCATGGTTTAAATACCTAGGTAGAGCTGTACTTCGCTAGTTGCAGTAATTCCTGGTATAGTAACGAAGAGATGCCTAGTATGGAAACAGGGGATATGCAGCATCAATAATGAGATGATGCTGTGGGAGGGCTATGTGTCCAAGAGTAGAAAGCGGGGCATACCAAATGTAGTAACTCAAGAGTCCCTATCCAGTAGCGGATACAAAGGGAATACCGGGTAGGTCACATTGTCTAAATAAGAGGGGAAGGTAGTAGGAGAGAATAGGGAAGAGTGATACTGCAGGCCATAGACTCCCTCGACTGTTGTAACAAATAGACCCTAACAGTATATTCAGACTATCACTTGTGCATCTCTTGTACTTTAACTCACATGGCTCATTGCAGCTTCTATAGGATGTACTCCCAGACTCCATACTCTTCTGGATGATGCCAGTCCCTCCTCTCTTGTGGCAGTCCATCCCATACTTCCATAGACTCAGATGAGGAAGGACAGTTCATCTCCTTCACTTGATGTTGCCCAGTCTCCATCCTCACAGAACCTGTACCTTTGACACCTGTCACTAGTCATTGTGGTGGCTCAGTGCACTCTCTGCCTGGAACTCTGCCAGCTCCATTCCCTACATCCTCCATTTCCTACTCTCCCATCTCCAAGTTGCTGTCTAATTCCATATTGGCACTAACCCATGCCATTCATATGCTGCTGTACTCCAGAGCCAGTTCTAGTGGCAACTCCACTCCCACTCCTTCCTGCATCCAAGTCTGACAACCTGACCAGTTCAACAGCTCAAACTCCCATGCACTCTGCACATTCCTAGTGCAGTGCAAACTCAATTTCCAGGACTGTCCTTGGGCTTTCAGCTCTGACCACACCAAAGTCACCTTTGCACAGTCCTACCTTTTGTTACGAACTTTACCCTGGGGAAATATGGTCTACGATATGATTCTTTGATGTTCACTTGGTCAACCTTTCCTTCATACTTAGATGATGCTACCTACCCAGTGTTCCCCTTGTATCTGCCACCAGATAGAGACTCTTGAGTTACTATATTTGGTATACCCCACTTTCTACTCTTGGACACATAGCCCTCCCACAGCACTATCTCTTTATTGGTGTTGTGTTTCCCACACTACCACACTAGGTAACTCTTGGCTACGATATCCAGAATTACTACATTAGCACAAGTACAGCTCTACCTAGGTATTTCAGCCATGCCCTGTACTATAGCAAGTCCCTAGCTAGTTCTGCACAATCCTACGTGCAGTCTCTGGCCTCTGCAAGTCCTCAGAAGGATAGTGAGAACTTGGAGATCTATTAGTCTTCACACCACTATTGATGGTGTGCTGTCCCAGTATTGCCCTACAGCCCATAGGACTTTCTTAGTAACTGACTTTACCAGTGATTGTATGACTGGCGTAACAAAAGAACTAGCTCTCCCCTTCACTCCTGCTGTTTAGCAGAAGGGTGAGACATTAAAGAACTATGTTGTACCAAACACCAGAAGAGTGAAAATCCTCTCCAGAATATGAGGAAGGAACTGAACATGAAGAAGTGTTCTTTGAAGACAAGCTGACTCCAGGTACTACCCCAGTAGAAACCAGACCTTTCAAAAACCCCTACCAGACCAGCTCCCTGGTCCCCTCTTGTCAGATAGCCACATCTTCCAGTGTACCTAGATCTCCCCCCCCTAGTCTCCTGTTCTGAGAATGAAGAAGGAGAAGATCGGTCACCCCAGAAACTGTACTAGAACATGCTACTCTTGCCCCCCCTTCTGTCACTGCTCCCTCACTTTCCCCAATAGTGCTCATCACTAACCCAGAGCACAAAGTAGATGTCCAAATGGCAGACACCAATCACCAAGACAAGAAAGGGGAACTCCACATGGCCCTACCTGGAGATTTCAATGGAACCGCTACTGATGCAACATGATGGATGTTGGCCATGACCACCTTCTTTACCATCAACCAGGATATTTACAATAACAACTCCCTCCTTATCCTCACCTGCCTCAATAAAATGAATAAAGGATGAGCAGCAGCTTTCGCTGAAACCTGGTACCCTAAAGTTGCAGATAGTACATTCACACAATTTCAAGAAGCATTTCAGGACTCCTTCATCCCCTCTGGACAGCAGGAAAGGTCTTGGAATGAACTATATGAACTAAAGCAAAGTGACTTCAAGGACGGAGGTGAAAGGGCATTACCTGGACGAATGCAAAGAGGAAATTTCAACACCTATGTAACTACCTTTGAGTTGAAGGTAATGAGGAGTCAATTGGAGACCAGTCATGACGATATCTTGATTGACATCTTATGAAGAGGAGTAGATGAGAGACTTGCCAATATGATGGCTACCCTGAACTCCCAGCCAATGAAATGGAGGGATTGGATAAAGAAGGCTCATGTGTTTGATAAAAACATTCATCACTTATGAAAAATCAGGGAGCGAAGGAATTACATGCCACTTCCTTCTTCCAGAGGATCCCATAATAACAGAGATCCTAATACCATGGATGTCGACACCATATGACTGTCACCTGTGGAATGGGCAGAGCATATGAAGAACAATAAATGCTTCATCTGCCATTGAGTGGGATGTTGAACCACCAACCATCCTAGGAACAAACCTCAGAGGTTCCCAACAAAAGCCCACAATGTAAAAACTGTAGAAACTAGAGAAGACACCTTAGGACAATTCATTCAAGACTCTGATCTCTCTAGAGAAGAGCTCTTGAGAATACTCCGAACCTGTACCACAGAAGACCAGGAGATCCGAAAGGTCAACACCTCCCAGGATTTTTAACTAGGAGGAAAGTAACAATGTCTTTACCTCCCCTTTCTGTTGCACATGTATTTGTATTAGGCTCTGATTCTAGAGCAATCAAACTCCCCATTCACCTATACGAATCCAATGCAACTCAAAGCATTGATATCTCTGCACTTGTCAACAGCGGAGCAACTAGATACTTCATTAATAAATACCTTGTTCACATTCAAGGTTGGAAAACTTGATGACTATACAAGCCCATCTAAGCAAATAATGTGGACAGTTCAGAAAATAAGAATGGCATCATCCGGAACTATGTGGTCCTGAATATTTCCATTGGCTCTCAAAAAGAACAAAGGAAATTCCTAGTCATTGATTGTGGAACAGAAAAAGCCATCCTAGGCATCACTTGGCTAAGAGAGATTAACACCACCATCGACTGGACAACGGGCCAGATTGATATACCAAATTCCCTGTCATCCCTACATCAACCAGATCTACCGGAACAACAATATCTTCTCTGATATTTAGGCATCTCCCAGGATTTGGAATTGCTCACATGAATAACCATCTCTACCAAACTGGCTCAGAAAGCAGTAAGGGAAGCGACAACCTTTCCACCTGAATATATGGAGTTCAGAGAAATTTTCAAAAAACCAAAGAATGGAGAACTTCCCCCCACTCACTCCTATGACCATGCTATTGATGTCACATTGGACTTCATCCTGAAGGTGACAAAAGCATATCCCTTGAATCCGACAGAGCTAGCTACTTGTAAAGCTTTTGTTGACGAGCATCTGAGATCTGGGAAAATCAAACCTTCGAAATCCCCTCAAGTGTCACCTTTCTTCTTTGTACAAAAGAAAGACAGAGGACTCCAACCCTGTCAGAACTATTGGTACCTTAACCAACACACAGTCAAGAATGCCTACCCCCTTCCTCTCATCTCAGACCTGATTGACCAACTCAAAGACTCTTCCCTATTTACCAAAATGGACATCTGATGGGGATACAACAATGTCTGCATCAAAGCTTCTGATACTTGGAAGGCAGCATTCATAACACCATTCGGGTTGTATGAACCAACAGTTATGTTCTTTGGATTATGCAATTCCCCCCCTACTTTCCAGGACTTGATGGATGACATCTTCTGGGATATGATTTCAGAAGGTTGGCTTCTGATCTACATGGATGACCTTATTATCCATACCAATGGTGACATCCAACTTCATCACCAACGAACCCTCTGGGTACTCTGACATATGAAAGAACATCATCTGTTCTTGAAATTATCAAAGTGCTTCTTTAATGTCACAGAGGTAGAGTACCTTGGAATAATCATCCAACTGGGTGCTGTCACACTAGACCCTTCCAAATTAAAAGCAATTCAGAAATGGAGCCCTCCCATTCCATAAAAGTGGTCTGATCTTTCATCAGATTCTGTAACTTCTATGGGAAGTTCATCCCGGGATTCTCCTCCACTGCACAGCCTTTGTACAACCTCACAAGAAAGGGGACTACTTGGAATTGGTCCCCAGACTGTGAGACAGCCTTTTGGACACTTCAAAAAGCTTTTCTCTTGTGACCTGTCCTCCAACTCCCCCACACAGATTTGCCCTTCTGGGTAATGGCTGATGCCTCCCTTGTCGCTTCCAGGGCTATCCTAATGCAAAAAGATGTAAATGGAGAACTCCATCCCTGTGCCTACCTTTCCAAAACCTTCTCCCCTGAGGAGTGCAATTATGACATCTACGACCATGAGCTACTAGCAGTCATCAGAGCACTTGAGGAATGGAAGCAGTACTTGACCAGAAAAGCACACCCAGTCACCATCCTCACTGACCACAAAAATCTAGCCTACTTCAAACAACCCCATAAACTTTCCCACAGGCAGGCCCATTGGATGTTATTCCTTCAGGATTTTGACCTTCACTTTGTTCATGTACCTGGTTCACACATGGGGCCTGCCGATGCCTTGTCCTGCCTTCCTGATATCACCACCACTGATGATAACCAGGACATTATCTTTTGCCACCAGAACACTTTGTCCAGCTTCTGGACACCGCATTGACCACCAAGATTTCCCATTCAACCTCCTCTAACCCATTCATTTTGGATGCCCTTAACACCCTGCAGGCTGGCACTTCCCTCCTACCCCAGGCCCAACATTCCGACTGGCATTTTGACAATGGGAAGCTATTGTAAGGAACGCACGGCGTTCATGCACAGCTGCGTCGTCAAAGCATGTCAGCCACAAAGCCCATTACCTACGAGTACCCATCTGTCCCCCTTCTTCCATTTAATTCCCCTTCATATACCACGAATGCTTTGATATCCCTATAGACACCTTTCTCTCTTTCTCTCTCCCTTTTGTTGCTATAGATGCTTTATGCTTGTCCACCTTTTTCCTATTTAGTCATACCATGAGTTTCTTTATTGCATACAGTATTTAGGAGCCTGGTGTGCCCATGTACAAGATCAGATTATCACCCACAACAGTGAATCTCACACCCACGTTCTATTCCATTCCTGTTCCTACTCTCTCAAAAGACGTACGAACCCACGTCCTAGATCGACAACAAGTGACACTGTGTCCGCCCATGTCGATATTCTTCCCACACTCTTCGCTTATCTCATCCACCACCACTCACTGCAGCTCTGTTGCTGTCCCCTTCAAACTCGCATCACCTGGTCGCAAACCTCATTGTCTATCTACACTATACTTCAAAGGTTGCTTGTACATCCCTGAGCCTGCCTGTCAGGACCTTGTTCACTCCATGCATACTGCTCCCACAGTTGGACACACTGGGTTTTTCCAGATGTTACACCTGTTGCAGTGTGACTATTGGTAGCTGGGACTTTCCACTTTCATGCAAAAGTACCTTCTTGGTCGTGCCACCTTTCAAGCCAATAAGGTTGTCATGCACTCCACTGTCCTGCTGGCTTAGCTGCTGCCAAGCACTGCCACTTGGCCGTTCCAGTCCATTTTGGTGGACCTGATCACTGATTTACCCCTGTCGCAGGGTTTTGACTCAATTCTGGTTGTGGTTGACCATGGTCTTACAAAGGGGGTAATTTTCTCTCCTTGCTCTAAAAACATCGATGCAAAAGGCATAGCCAACCTCTTTTTCTGCCATGTCATTACTAGATTCGGACTACATGATTACTGCATCTCCAATCAGGGCCCCCAATTTGCTTCCACCTTTGCCAGAGAACTATCCCGATTACTGAAATATGACCTTGCCCTCTCCACAGCATACCACCCACAGACTGATGGCAAACAGAATGAGTTAACCAGGAACTGGAAACCTATCTCCATATCTTCTGCCAAGGAAATGTATCCACCTGGGCCAACCTCCTCTCCATGGTGGAATTTGTGCACAATTTCACAGTGCATTCCATGACCAAGCAATCTCCATTCTCTCTCATGATGGGCTATGAACCCCATTCCTACCCTGTCCTCGGAAAAACCTTCATCCCAGCCCTCAAGCAGAGACTCATCCTTTTGTCCAAAGCCAGGGATGAAGCACAGCAGGCCCATCATGTGGCTCAACAATTGATGTGAGAGTGAGTTCACACATCTTACAAACCATGGAAGATAGGAGAGTGAGTATGGCTTAATAACAAACATCTCAAACTCCATTACCCATCGAGAAAACTAGCCCCTCAACAAGAAGGACCCTTCAAAATCAAACAGGTCATCTCTCCAGTAACCTACCAACTGTGACTCCCACCTACCTGGCAGATACACCCTGTATTTCACAACTCTCTCCTAACCCCTTATCATCAGACTGCAGAACATGGACCTAATTTCATCAACCCTCCTCCTGATCGAATTGATGGAGAAGAACAATATGAAGTGGCATGGATCTTAGGCCATAGGAGTACCGGAGCCTGAAGGCAATACCTCATCTCCTGGAAAGGATACTCTGTAGCAGAAAACACTTGGGAACCAGAAAGGAATTTGGGAAATTCCCATGAACTACTAAAGGAATATAAAGCTTTGCAGCCCAAAGACTTCCCCCCAACTGGATGAAGAAGAACAAGATTGTAGCACCTTCTTCCACTTAAATAACCCTATGACATGCCTTCCCTTTCCACCCTCACTTTCAACCTTCTCACCATCTACTTCACTTTCATATTTTTGCTGTTCTTCTTAATCCTCCTGTGTCTTTGAGACACCCATCAATGCTTGTTAAACCGACAAGTAGACATCCAGTACACTCTAGCCCCCCTCCCCATCTGTCACCATCATACTCCCCCTCCAGTTGCTTGGGCAGACAAGCCTACTCAGGACTGACAGCCACCTGCACAACCAGAACCAGGCTGGTCTCTGCATTTCATGGTGACCTTTCTGGACCCGAGCAACAGACAGGATAGTGGAGAGGACATACATCAGGCTGGTAGTCAGCATGATTGTCACTTGTCCTTCAAACATTTCGTCTTTTCTAGCAGAGTTTCATATGCGAAGGATACTTTCTTCCCTTCAACAATCTTACCCTATGCCTGCCTTGTCCTGACCTCTGTCTGAGCTGGACAACCCTCCACTACAACTAGACCACCTTCCAGAATTCCATTTAAATACCTTTCTATTCAACTTGCTAGACAATCCCACCATTGTGCTAGCCTTAGAGAACCTTCCATTATTTCATTTTTCCCCCTATCTTCCTCTCTTAGTCTGCTTTTACTCCTTCTTTGTCCAAGTCTGTCGACAGACCATTGACAGTATCACCCTATTATGCACTGCATCCACCCTAGGAATTGAACATCTGTTCACCACCACTGTGGCCCTCACCAACTTGGGTCGAGCCAGACACATCCTCTTCAAGTTCTTCGAAAAAGCCAGATTGCCAGAATTGATCGACCAACTTCCCCAGAATGTCTACCTCCCCCTCCTCCTCCAACAACTCTGTTCCCTCATAGAGGAGGAAAGGGTGCATTACTTGGCTGATGCCCCCATTAGATTGGGGGATTCGTTGGATGAACACCATCACACCAGAATTGGTGCAACTGGAACCCCGACTCAATGTCCCGCTGTCCCAGCCATTAACTTTGCAACAGTCCAACCCCCCACTCCAATCCCCCCCCTTTCATTCCCCCTGAGCCAACCATCCCCCCTCCTCATACCAATACCTCACCCGCTCTCCCTGTTCCCCCTCCAGCTCCTCAATGACAACTAGCTGCTCAACGACTTCGTGCTTTGGCTCAACTGGGAAGACACAATATCACAGATGGAGAACTCTGATCCTCTAGCCCTGTCTCTCCCACTCCTGGAGGATCAGATCGAGTGGCAAGTTGCCATCAATGTGGTTCACAATCACAATATAGAACTGCCTGCCCACACTACCTTTGCCCCTACTGCTTTCTCCCAGCACCTGGTCACCCCCAATATGCTTGTCCTGAATGGGAGTGTAGACAATGCAGACTTTGAGGCCATGGTGCACTGAATTGCCCAGGGGCTGTGGATGGGAATGACTCTGGCAGATTCTCTGCAAGAGGTCCTGGTCAAGACAAACAGTCTGATATTGCCTGAGTTGCTGTCTCAGGACTACAAAGGGGGTACTGTTATGAACTTTACCCTGGGGCAATATGGTCTATGGTATGATTCTTCAATGTTCGCTTGGTCAACCTTTCCTTTATACTTAGATGATGCTACCTACCCAGTGTTCCCCTTGTATCTGCCACTGGATAGGGACTCTTGAGTTACTATATTTGGTATGTCCCACTTTCTACTCTTGGACACATAGCCCTCTCACAGCACTATCTCTTTATTGGTGTTGTGTTCCCCACACTACCACACTAGGTAACTCTTGGCTATGATATCCAGAATTACTACATTAGCACAAGTACAGCTCTATCTAGGTATTTCAGCTGTGCCCTGTACTATAGCAAGTCCCTAGCTAGTTCTGCACAATCCTACATGCAGTCTCTGGCCTCCATGAGTCCTTGGAAGGATAGCAAGAACTAGGAGATCTATTAGTCTTCACACCACTATTGATGGTGTGCTGTCCAAGTGTTGTCCTACAGCCTATAGGACTTTCTTAGTAACTGACTTTACCAGTGATTGTATGACCAGTGTAACACCTTTTGGGTTCTGTCCTCAAATGGTTCAAGCCTGACCTCCTGGCTTGTGACCCCCATTCCTCATCCTATCTGCTCTGGATGGATGACTACTCTGAGTTCATCCAAGAACTCCATAACAACTTTGGTCCACATGACTCCATCAGAGATGCAGAACATGACCTCACTGGCCTGATATGTCTGACAGTCAGTGCATCAATACATACATCATAGAGTTCAATCAATTGGCAAGTCAACTCAATGGCTATGGTGACAGTGCCCTTTGGCACAGGTTCTATGCTGGTCTCCCTGACCACTTCAAGGATGAGATATCTTACTAAGGCAAGCCCTCCACCCTCCAAAACCTCCACTATCTGGCGCAGTTCATTGATGCCAGATATTGGGAACATCAATTGAAGCTCACATGCTAAGGTGCTCCCTCCAAACCATCTGACTCCTCCACCTCTGTCACCATGCCCTCTACCTCTGTGCCCTCTGCCTCCAATCCTTGGACCTCTGGGTCTTCCTCTCCAGACTGTGCCCCTCACTCTTTATGGGGTTCTGGTCTTTCCTCCACCTCCCTTTCTCCTGAGTCTGACTCTGAGTCCACCTCCTCCAGACCTCATTCATCCTCCAATGCTTTCTCTCCCATTGCTTCCAATGATGACAAGGATTCTCCCATTGCCAGTATCAATGACCTCTTGGAGGATCCTGATTCTCCTGATTTGGACTCTTCTGACTCTGATCATTCTGACTCTGATCCTCCCAACTCTCCAGTCAAAGAGGATGATGCCTGATGCATCCCCCTTTCCCCATTCCCACCTCTCATTTCTGGCTTGCATTGCTGCCAGTCTGGTTTCCATTTCCCCTCAAATGCATCCTGTCTTTCTCCAATCCCTCAGCCCTCCATACTCCTATCTCCAGTTCTGACCCCTTTCTGACCCTACTCTACAGCTTCCTGCTTGATGTAGCACCAGATGTCCATTCCTCCAACCACCCTCGTACCTCAGCTAGTGTTATGCTCCCATATTTTTCCTCTATTTTTCCTGATATTTTTCCACCCCTTTCTGGCTCAATCCAACTATCCTATGAATTTATATGAATTCTGTCCACT
>JBBPLV010000897.1:0-13145 GCA_038089975.1 Boletellus ananiceps | reverse complement strand
CACCAACACGACAACGACGACACCAACAACAACGCCAACATGACGACGACATCTTTGTCCCTTCGCTGGGCCTACCCGTTCACGCTCCCCAACCTACCCCATCACATTGGCATGCACAAACGAGCGCGCGCGCGTACACAGACATATGGTCTGCATACACGTGTGTGCTCGTTTGCTTGCCCCACTGCCGTCGCCACTCGTCCTGCGCCGTCTCCGAACGCATTCGACGCCCTCGCGCGCTCCGTCGCACTTGACTCCTGGCAGCTTGGCCCGCCCGTCCCAACGATCTCTCGGCCACCCAACTCGAACTCGACTTGGTGCATTCGTCGCCTCGCCGTACTCGCCCTTCTCGACCTCTAGGGGCTCTGGGACGCCGTTAGGACCTTCTGGTATGTGTGCGCCGTGTGCTGACTCCGCTAGGTCGACTTCTTCGCTGCCGACACCACTGCCTCGGCGACGCGCTCACGTTCTAGCATACTCGGCACCTTCTTCGGCCGATCCCTAGATTCTTCGTCGCGCTCGCATGCCGGCGTCAGCGCTGTTTCGTGCACTATCGTGTACTGCTCGTGTAGAGCCTCCCCGGGTCCGCCTTTCTTCGCTCTGGGTGTTCGCGCTCCTGATCTGACACATCTTGCAGCTTCTTCAGCCCGTCCATACCGCTTTCGTCGCACTCTGGCACTTCCGATGACGCCGCTTCGCCTGCAACCCAACTAAAGTTTTCTACACTACGGGTATGGGTAGGGGTACTAATCATTGTGTACCCGTGCCAAATATGGCGGGTATGGGTTTTCGCCAGGCATGGGCCCTGGCCCAAGCCGAACTAGGCCGAGCCGGGCTTTAAGCCGCAGGGTAGGGCTCGACCTGCAAATTTTCTAACCCGGAGCCGTCATAAGCCGAGCCGTGGCCCCGGCTTTCAGGCCGGGCCGGGCTTTCCCATCACTAGTTGGATTGTTCGCGTCCTTGCCTGATATACTAGGATGGAGTGGCCTTAGCAATGCTTTCGCCGCCAGTTGAATGGTATGATTGAAACAGCGAACACGTCCCGTTCTGTTGAAGGAGTTATCGAGAGTTGCGAGTTTGGCTGCTTGGGTGTCATTCGAGGTTGCATTATCAGCATTCATACTAGTTGATTGCACAGCATCACCACTAACTGAGTTAAGCAGCAAAGATGTAGCTTTTTTGGCTCGTGGTGGGATGACAATGGTCATCCCCCGTTTGCCGTTGATGGCAATGGGCTCTGGCATAGCACTCCCTGGACCTGTGGGCTTCACAGGGAGTATCGCGAAAAGGGATGTGGATTTGGTTAACACTTTGTTGTGGGAGGCAGACATTGAAGGCAACGGGTCGGGGAGCGAGCTTAGGGGGAGAGGGCTGAACACCTGACGAAGGGACTGACATTGCCTTGTCCTAACCTACCGTGTTACCTTGACTTGGAGGCCTTTGATGGTGCCAAGATTTTCGGTTGCCTCGGTAGATAGCGCAGCCTATAGTCACGGTGTTCATTGTCTGTCACTATCTATCTCTCACAAATTGTGGTGAGCAGTGACAGGACAAGTAGGTACCAGGGATCAACGTTAACTTGAAGATATACGTAGTAGTATACCCGTGGAACACCGTATCCGTACCCGCCAAACCCGTAGGCCAAACACCGCGGTGTAACCCGTACCCGTGAACCCTATACGCAAGCAAGGTTCTGCTTCGCCGTATGGCCGAGTCGCTGCGGCTGCCAAGGTGTTTCGTCGCCACATGCAACCGTTTTCGCCATCGAATATGTTGCCAGGTGTGGACGTCCATGCGAGCGAGCCAACTCTCCGCGCAGGCAATGGAGTCTGGCCTATCAACAGTAAAGTATTCGTGTGTAGAAGTGCGGCTGGTACAGCTTGATGTCTTTGCGTCCTTGTCCTCGGATACGATGTTGTTTCATGCCGTTGCCGGCGGTGGTGCATGTGTCCATGGCAGCCAAGTCATTGTGTCCGAGTATGTAAGGGCTCTCCATTCTTGAAACCGCAGCGCTCGCATTTTCGCTCTTTTCTACCACCTTCTCTGTTCACTGTTGCGTGTTCCCAACCCGTCCGCTGGTTGGACTATCCTTCTTTTTTTCAGGCCAGTCTTTTGCAATGTCCTCCATCCCTGCTAGCGGGTCCATCTCGGCCCCGATGTCCGAGCAAGGACCAGCCGTCGATCCCGGTTCCCTCGTGTATCGAATAGACGTTTTGCTCGTCATCGCTATCCTCGTCTTTGCCGCTTTCAATGCTCCAAGAGCGATTGCACGCTTTGCCCGTCGCCCCGAGCGGTCCCAGGGCCACCTCCTTTACTCGGTCAAGCTCACGCGCAAGCCTCGCATCAACCTGAACACCAATTCCATCTATCTAAACTCCGACCCTCAGAGGGCCGTGCTTGACCTCGATGGTGGGAGCACCGAGAATGCGCATTCACAGTTTGCTCCATACCCTCCCTCTCAATCGACACACAACGAGAAAGCGGTCCTTCCCCGTCCCTTGTCCGCTGTAGCACCCGTCTCGTTTCAACAGACATGGCATATGCCGATGCTTTCTTCCTTGGTCCCTCCGGTAGCAAGTTTGTTGCACCGTCGCATGCATGACAATTATTCGCTCGGACAGGTCCTCTTGATGCTGACATACGGTATCATTATTCTATACGCCGGTTTTTACCACTCGAGCCCATTTGTCGACTTTGTCCGCAGTGGTTGGGTTAGCATTTCTCAGCTTCCCTTCATATATATCCTTGCCACGAAGAACAACGTGATCGGCATGCTCGTTGGTGTCGGGTATGAAAAGGTCCGTGATCACAGCGATCTGACATGGAGCAGAGTGTCTGACCTGTCAATTCAGTTGAACTACCTTCATCGCTTCGCTGGCCTTTTTGCAGTCGTCGCCGTCAACGTTCATGCTATTGGTTATTGTGCGTCTCTTGTCTTGGCAGTGTAGTCTTGTATATGGAGCCTTTTCCTTGCAGTTTACCAGTGGAACATCGCTGGTACAGTTTCGCAGCACATCTCACATCCATCCATCATTTTTGGCTTGGTTGCCCTGGTATCCATCGATATGCTGGGTATTTTCTCCCTGCAATTTGTGCGGTCAAGGTCATACAACCTTTTCTTTGCCACGCATGTTGTGGGACTAATCGTGCTCCTGTTCTCTGTGAGTGCATTTCCTTGCATGCGTCATCGTCGTGTGCTCCCTTCCTCCTGCTGGTGCTAGTTTGAGAGTATGTCTGACCGGACTACCAATGCAGGTTTGCTATCACAAGCCCGCCTGTGTTCCCTATGCAATCGTCGCAGGCGTGTTTTATGGTCTTGACCGCCTCGTCCGCGTGGTTAAAACTCGCATCACAACTGCTACCCTCCGCCCAATCCCTGAACTAGGACTCACTCGGGTCGAAATACCCTCCATCAATGCAGGATGGCGTGCTGGACAGCACGTTCGTCTGCGTGTCCTCTCGACTGCCATGGGCGTCTGGGGCATGACTGAGGTACATCCGTTCACTATCGCCAGTGTCACCAAGTCGGAAGAGGGCCTAGTTTTGCTGTGCAAGAAAGCCGGCAAGTGGTCAAGCAAAATGTATGAATTAGCCAATACGTCCGCATATGGCGACCAGGGGCGCGAGCTTGGTAGAAGCATCAAAGTCATGGTCGAGGGACCTTATGGTATGTAGTGCGAATGAAGTTGCGTATGTTCTGCATTCTACCGAGTCATGGCATGCCACAGGTGGTGTCGGCAACACCGTCATCTCAAGTTACTCTGGTGCCCTGTTTGTCGTCGGCGGAAGCGGTGTGACGTTCGCGTTGTCTACAGTCCAAGATCTTGTCCGGTCTAGTTATTCGAGTGATGTCACCGATATAGACGTTGTCTGGTGTATCGTTGATCCCGGTGCGTTTTTTTGTTTTTGTTTTTCATTTAGCCATCGTCTTTGCTTATTGAACTCTGTCTGGTACTCAGCTTCCCTGACCCCCATGATCCCCCTCTTCACTGCGCTGATCTCTCAGAGCACTGCCGCCCGCCTGCGCATCTCCGTATTCTATACGCGTGCATCTACCGGTTCGCTGGATGGAATGTACCTCCCCCCGGGTATCACCCTCTCCCCGGGGCACCCCGATCTCGGCAGACATCTCGACGTGCTCGTCAGCGCCACCATTTGCGCCGGCGGCTGCAGCGGCGTGTTCGTCGGCGCGTGCGGCCCCACCTCGCTCGCCGGGAGCATCAGTGAGACCGTACGACGCTTCGATCGGGAACGCAGGATCGCTGTGGGTGGGATCGAGTTACACGAAGAGTGAGTGGGACTCTTTTTGTTCTGGTTGGCACTGGGCCCTGATCGATCTGTTCTCGTGCTCAGAGTATTTGGATGGTGACGCGGTTCTTTTTGCCGACCGACACCGACGCCTCTTTACAGACCGGATGACGCTTCAGGTTCGTCTTTGCCCCCGGTCCTTGCCCACGTTTAGACCACCCTGCACGCTGGCCCGTGTGACGTTCGTCGAGAGAGAAAGACGCAGCGTAGACGCGATTCTGTTGTACGATTACCCTCTTTTTTGCTTGCAAGGTGTACGCATGTCCTCGAGTTCGATGCGCTCGGTTATTCTGGTAAATGAACGATAGGCGATTGAACTTTGGGGAACACTTGTGCGTGTGCGTGCGTGTATGGCGGCTGCGTGGACCATCTCGAATGTACATTTCACGCCCAAAATGACCGCAAGGATGTTGAGACTCAAGTCACCGGATGATCATTTCCAGCAGTCAATGATGCTGCACACGAAAGCTGCTCGCACTTGACCAACACTTTGACTGCAAAGGTGTCCCATGCCACCACGATAGCTACGGGAGGGACAGCACGAGGACATGTCAAGGATGTTAGCGAGCCTTCAAAAACAGTAGTGTAGATATACACGCAACATGCACACGAACGTTGTCCGCTCTCTTCTGATCACATTCTAGTCGAACGGGACAGGTCGTATCCCGGGCCCTTCGATCACGCGAGCCCGCGCGCCTTCCTCCTGCGCAGCAGCGGCGAACGCGCTCGGCACGGGTATCCCGCAACAGTCCCCCCAACCTTGGTGTGCGTGCCCGTGGTGTGCCCCGGCGGCGCCTTCAGAAGCAGCGACCGGAGGAGGTCTTCCTGTGTAAGGCAGGATGGAGCCAAACAAAAAGTGCTGGATGACGGGCAGTTTCCCGAGCACCTCGGCCTTGTACATTTTGATCATGCCCGCATTGACCTTGTCCCATGTTTTGACCTGGGTTCGGATGGAATCAGGTCGGAAGGTGACGAAGGGAATTGTCACGCACGGCGGATATGTCGTCGAGCATGGGAGAATGCCATCGAAGGGACGCGGTCTTGATCTGAAAAGAGAGTGGCAGATCGGAGCGTGTGATCGAGTTGGAGATGATCGACGACGCACGGAATTTATGAATTTTATGCAAGCAAAGTACATGTAGTCCTTTGCGAGTTCGTCGACGATGTCGGGAACATGAATTGCCTTGGGCGAGGGGTGCCCCGGGACACGTTTGGTGGTGGGCCCGGCAGTCGTCCTCAGCTGCGCAGAACCAAACAAGAACGGCAGGAAATGGTAGTCGTCGAGCCCCCATACCCCATGAGACCCAGCTGGTTCGAGCCAATATGTTGACTGGAGAACACGCATGACTTGTATGTACCTTGAGGGGTTCGGCATAAAGCACTGGAAAAGAGGAGAGGAACAAACCTCCAGAACACACGGATGACGAGCGCTTTGTGATCACGTTCATCGACGACGCCGAGCTGTCTTAGGCAGTACCTGGACAAGCCTTGGATGAGCGCACGGTGGATCGCAATGGGTGTAGGAAAGGCAGCCCACAGCCAGCATAGGAAATTAAGCTCCATTCCGCTTCCATAGTCGATGCGTTCACGGTTACCCCACGCGTTGACGAAATATACTTGCAGTTCAGGGGTCGCCGCTTCAGACACACCCAGTTCGGCGTGAAGGGCAGGCGCTCGCTAGATCCCCCGTCGTACTGTGTTACTCGGAGAAATGATAGGATCAAGGATGCACCTTTTCCACCTCGTCGTAGAACGTTCTGAAAGCGGGATTACCGAAGCGCGATGCCTTGTTGTCTACCGGAGGCGTCTGTGCCACGACGCGCTCTACCTGGTCCAGCAGTCTGAGGATAGGGTCGACCCTCTACTCTTGGGCAGCGTGGCCAGCTTCAACTGTTGGCATGAAGGCGAAACGAAGCAACGCACCGTGGCCTCGACGTCGTCAGTGAGCTTCGCACTGATGACCGCGTCGTTGAGCTGCTCGACGAACGTCACGATGCTGGCATGGGTCTGCGAGCCCTGGAAGTCCTCGAGCTGAGCGCTGGACAGAATGTGTTTAGTGGGCGCTCTGAATGTCATCGCGGTCGCTGATCAAGCTTCAAGCCGGACTCGGGCGAATTTCTCGCCTGCACTCTCCTGCGAGCTGACATCCGAATCACCACTTGGCTACTACATGCATCATTTCGTTCTCCCTGCGGATTTCCCTTTGCTCTTGGAAAATGACTTGCCCTCGAATCCTGGCCGCGACTTGGCACTCCCACCCTTTCTTTTATCACTCCGTCGCTCGTTCCGCATGGCAATGTTATCAGCTCGCTTCTTTTGTTTCGCGGCCATTGATGCAGCGATTTGATCCTTTCTCTCCTCCCTGGTCAGGTTGTTAGTCGTCGCAACAGGAGAAATAGCGACAGAAGCTGACCATTTCCTTTTGCTACGTACTTTCTCTTTCTCTTTCCGTTTGACCGCTTTCTTAAGCTGGCCTTCGTTGTCTTTGACCTTGACGCCCTCCACACGAGCCTCGGCTTTCACCCAGCGTTCTCGGTCCTCCACTGTCTTGCGTTTTTCCTCTGGAAGGGCCGCGAGCTTCTCCTTGCGTGCGGTAAGCTGCGTAAGAGCATGTGATGGGTTCGATGCGGTCTTGAGGTGAGCAGCCCTTTTGCTCGTCGAGCCGGCAAGAGCTGAGAAGGTGACATTCGTAAGGGGACCATCGTGGTTACCAGAGGACTTGGAGGGCCCGGGCAGGTCGGTTACAAGCAACTGGTTCTGCACAGCGAGTCAGAGATACCCTACTGGAGTGAATCGACGCACCATGGCTGATGTAGATCTGTTCTTTGAATCTCTCTCCTCCTCTTTCGTCTTTCCTTTGCTCTGTTTGCTCTCGGCTTCGGCCCTTTTCCGCTCCTTCGTCTCCTTTCTTCGTTTCTCTCGTAACGCTGCACGCTGTTTTCGGCGTTCTTCAAGCAGTTCATCTCTGTCTCCTGGTTCGTCGTTCTGGGTGCCAGAACGACGAAGCGCGGCTATCCGTGCATGCAATTTCTCCCTTAGGACCGATATACTTTCGGTTTGCATCATGGGTATGGCCTCATCGTTGGTGTCCAGAGCTGCCGAGTTTCGATAGCCGTCCGTTGTGCTCTTGACACCATCGACGTCCATTGCATCGCCGCCATCCTCATCCGAGTCCTCAGACTCGAGCGCTTTCCGCTTTCCCTTGGGGTCATCACCAGTGTCGAGCGCCTTCCTTGCTTGTTCTGGTTCCGCTTCGTTTTGAATCTCTATGATCGACTTGTGGTTTGCTGGATCGAGCTGGCAGGTGGTGAATCAGTGCGTGTGCTAATGGAGCGAGGCGCAGGCACCTTTTCGCGTCTGGCTTTCTTGGACGCCTCTTTTACCGCTTGCTTGGGTGCCTTTTTGTTCTTGCTGTGTTTCTGGTATTTGCTCGGCACCTGCGCGCGTGGTCGGGGTGCACGAACGCGAGATGTGGTCAACGACGTACCTCGGCGTCGTCCTTGACGAGGTAGTATCTCGGTGGTATGAGCGATAGCAGCGCCTCAAAGGTGTCGTTGTGGGCCTCGATGGACGCACGAAGAACGTCGCCGGGAGTGGGCATGGCAGTGCCCGTGGTGTGAGTCCAGCGAACCAGGCAAGGTCCCTCTGTAAGCTACGTCGCGAGGGACAAGCGCAGGCTGCATTACAGCTCCCAACACTCGCTCGGTCCATCGCCAGCGGCACTGCACACGCTCCACGGAACGCGCAAGTACACTTCCCTGTGTCTCACTTTCGTATGGAAAGCGGGACGGTCGCGATTCCCTTGGCGTCCAGTCCCAACATCATACCGGCTCTGGAAATGTCTACGATGCACAAGCGCAAATCAAGCACTGGCAACCTGGATGATGACCCTCTCATGGACCAGCCAGCGGAGCCTTCTCTGTCCGTTCACGACCTCGCTCTTCCGCTCTCTCCCTCGAGGAGCCGTGTCCGTTCAGCTCCACACACCCTCCCCCCCTCGGGTCCTGCTATCCCCGCGCGCGGAAATCCCAACATCCCCCCACTTCTCGGCCCTGGAATACCCTCTCGTCGACCTCCAAGTATCAGTCTCAACTCACCCCCTACTTCTCCTTTTCGCACGTCGTTCGTCCCACACAACACCACTGCCACTCACTCCCGTACTCGGTCAATCTCGTCTGGACCTTTCACCCCATCCATTCCCTCACCGTTTGCTTCTTCTTTTCCCACCCATGTTCCATTGCATCCGTTCCCTTCTAGTGGTACTCCCGAGATCCACGTAAGCGTTCCTCCTGGACACACTAGGCGACATTCGCGCCTCCACTCGAGGAACTTGTCGATATTCTTCCCCAGACCACACGCGACCATTTCAGAGGATGAACGACCTGGAGACGAAGAAGCTCCGCCCCCTTCACCAGATCCAGTTGTGATCCCGGCTTCCGAGTCCGACGGATTCATTGACTCAGGCGCGCGGTCTAGACCCGAATTCAACGCTGCATTCACCTTTGGTGGTCTACCCAAGTCGAATTCTGAGCCCAACGGTATCCCGACCTCGCGTTCCGGGGTCACCGCGAGACGTGGCCATCATCACAAGCATTCGCGCTCCCACAACTTCTTTTCGTTCCTTGAACCCGGGCAGTCACAAACGCTGAATGTACCAATCAAGGATCAGAATCTGCAAGCTACACCAACGCTCGCACCAGTCTCCGCCCGGGCACCAAATCCAAATCCAGGCGACAACTTTCCGGCTACCGAACCCGCCCCACGTTCCTTATCCAAGTCTCCTGCGATCCCCGCGTCGAATCTAACGTCGCCCCCCCACTCGAACAGTGCCACACTTGAGAGCAGGAACGTCTCTTCTACGGGAACGGCCGCCATGATCACCGCTTCTATCCAGTTTGCTTTGGGTGCACTGTTGTGGACGCGTGGGCAGAGCATCGGGTCACTCGCTTGTACTGGATTGGGTTATTGGGTTGTTTTCGATGCTTTAGGTGTCGCTGGGCCTGTTATTATTGCCAGACAGACAAGAAAGAGACCACACGGGATGTACGGGTTAGTCTGACCCGTCTCTTACTCTCCTGACGCAACTGAGCATGTCGAGTCTAGCCCCGCGCGTTGTAGAACCACATTGCTCTTCGCCCAATGTGTGTATCTTATGTTCGCGGGCATCTATGTCGCGAAAGAGGCTGTCGAGCATCTACTCTTGTCTGCCGGTGGTAATACGCACGGACATGGGCATGGCGGTGGAGCTGTAAGAGGCGCTGGGGCCACAGGCGATGGGCATCATCACCATTGGGGTGACGAAAATCCCGAGACACTCGGGTAAGTAGTTGATCGCACCCCCTCTCAGAGTGGACTCACCCAGTATTCAGTCTTCGCTTTCCTGTCTTGCTTGTTTGTCTGGTTCTTCTCTCGTTGATAGGTACCTCTGCTGTGTTCGGTCAACACGAAGTACTAGTGAGCAGTGGGTTGCCGTTCAGCTATCTGCCACGTCCTCGCTCCTAATCTGCCTGTCCCCTAATAGTAACCAACAAACATCTTCCATCTCCCCTCTCTTTCATGCGGTCGGGATACCAAGCCCCTCCGCCGGCGGAGGGGCGTCAGACAGGCGCCTATAGAATCTTTCGGAATCCGTATGCACTTCCGCCAATTTTGTTTTGCCTGGCGATCCTAGCTGCCGAGATCGTTCTAGACGTGTGAGTGTACAAATCCATCCACTCTCTTGACGCGTACTCAGAGGTGGCGAATAGGGCGCACTATGCACCCTTTGATCTTGCACTTGCGGTGCTAGAGGTGATCGTCACTGCGCATGTGGCATTTGCTGCCTGTGTCGTGCTCGGCGGGGCCTTACTGCAAACAGCGCCATCGATGATACCCCACGGATTGAACAAGGGTGGATTGATGGTTCCAGTGGGCATTAGTGGCACTACTGGGCGGATGGAAGCATTCTGGAGGGTCGTTAGAGAGGTATGTTAGCAGAAGACGCACACTGATGAGTCTCGCTCGGCAGCTGAACGAGGACGTAACAGATCGAGCGTCATGAGCACGTCGTACATCTGCCAGCACCGCATGTGTGGCAAGTCGTACCTGCCGGGCAGCCACGCACTTTGGACGTGCAGATTGACGATACCCACACACAATCCAACGGACACGGTCATCATACCCATCCTCACGACCATCATCATGACGACTCGCATACTCGTGTTCACTCGAGTGATCCCCCACAACATGCGCACAACGTTCCCCGTACGACCTCGCCTGCGCTCATCATCACACTCTCACCGCAAGTGCACTCAAGTCTCCCGGATGCGGACGTCCTGGCGTTGACGCAATGGGCCAGTTCATGTGTGCTTGGGGCATTTGGAAAGGGTAGTGTCTGGAGAGATGGAGAGTGCGCAGACGTGGAAGTCACTGTGGGTGTTGTGAGGGTATGACGGTGGCGATCTGAATAACGCGGCCGTGATCGTAAGTGGTCCGTTCAGTCTGGAGATCGGCCTGAGACCTAGATACCCCTATGTTTACAGACCAGATCTGACGAGGTCCTACTGCGATCTTGAGTTGTGAATTGACTTCAAATCTGATTTACCTGTGACGGTGGCACCCTTGCAATGAAATGTATACCCTCAGGTTCGGTGCCGGAGGTTTTTTTTTTTTTTGTCAATTCAAGGAATTACACTCAAGCCAGGGTGACTTGGCAAGATCTCATTGAGTGCCAGAGAGGGTCTGAGCACAAGAAATCATCGAGGGTAAGGTCACTCGATCTGGGGCAATTTAAAACTAGATCGGCGGCGCCGCATCCTAGATTTAATCAGGCAAGCATAGAGTTGAATGAATGTGACACGATACTCGACCTCATTATGCTCAGAGGGGTCACCAAGCGCACGTATAAAACCTCCATCAATGCCCCGTTGACCAGCGCACCCCGTGTCCTCTTCGTTCACTCATTCACTCCTGAAACTTCCAACCACGCAGGCTATTCTCAGACTATTTACTTCCATCATGTCCTCCTCACACGTGACTACAGAGTCTCTGAAGCTCTCAGGTGCGCCTATCCGTAATTGTGTGGTTATCGTCCATGCAGGGCTAACGCTTTGTGTACGCTTTCCAGGGCTCGTCGTCGTCACCGGCGGTAACCGTGGAATCGGAAAGTCTTTCAGCTACGCGCTCGCTCAGGCGGGTTCTCATGTAGCCATAATCTACAGGTATGGTTTGTTGGTTTCTTCATCTGACCCTTGTTCACCACGACCTTGACTACCAAGGGCATCCAAGGGCGCTCCCGAGACAGCTCGAGAGATCCAAAACGAGTTCCCTCAAGTCACAGTCCGAGTATGTGGTCGTTCATTCCGACTGTTGATGGTTCTCGATTGGCTCATACCCACCTCCCCTACAGGCCTACCAATGCGACGTGGAAGACTATGACAAATTGCAGGAGACGTTCAGGAATATCGAGCAAGAGTACAAGACGGACATCACTGGCGTCGTCGCTGTCCGCTTTCCTGCTTCGTTCGGCTGTAAATTCCCCCTGATTTGACGATGTTGTAGAACGCCGGTGTCTCCGTCGTGAAGCCCGCCCTGGAGCTGTCGCACGAAGAGTTCCAAAAGGTGTTTGGCGTCAACGTCTTTGGCGTTCTCAACACCGCCCGCGCAGCTGCCAAGTATGTTCTTTCCTTGCCTCGTTTGAAGGGCGCGCCGTGAGCGCTTTTCGAATTCTGCAGTCTTTGGCTGGACCGCAACCAAGAGGGGTCTATTGTGATTACCGCCTCGATGAGCGCTCAAATTATCAACCAGCGGGCTCGCAACGCGCCTCTGACTCAGGTATGGCGTCCCGTGCTCCCCGCGTGGGCTTTCCTGATTCAAACTTTTTGCAAGGCATTCTACAACTCGTCCAAGGCGGCTGTGCGCCATCTCTCAAAGGCACTTGCCGCCGAGTGGGCCGAGAGGGGCATTCGTGTCAACACAGTCTCGCCGGGTTACGGTGCGTCTCATTCCGCCCTTTATCCATCGTCCGTCGTTCTTGACCGTCTTGGTGTGTGTTTGCAGTCAAGACCGACGAGACGTCGCCAGAGGACGAGAAGGTCCTACAGCACCAGCAGGAGAACGTGCCCCTCCGCCGATTTGCAGAGGTCAGGCTTTCTGATGCTATCTTCATCTCTCCTTTCGAACGGCGTTTCTCATCTCGTTTTTCTGTTTGACCTGTACAGCCCAGGGAGATTGCGGGACAGACGCTGTTCCTCCTCTCGTCGCATGCGAGCTACATGACAGGCGGCGACTATCTCGTCGATGGGTACGTTGTCTCCGTCGTGATGTTTTCTTTTGTCCGTGAGCTTACAACGAGCGATCACTTGGAACAGCGGCCAGCTCATCTGGTAAATCACGCGTCGGTCCTTCCGCGGTTTTCGTCCACACGCTGAACCAAGAGAAGAAAATGTATGCAGAGTCAAAGAATGTTGTACGCTTCGACGTGATAAAAGGACAGATTGTGTGTATTTGTAGACAGTGTATCGAGAAATTGGCCATGTGTACATGAGTTGTTATACAAATGATAGCGAACAGGCACTACGGTGGGAGATGTGAGTTCGACGGCCTTGCCTGTTTCGATCGACCTAGTCACAGATGGTCGTCCAGATCGGTTACGAGTCATGCTCGGACAACAAAATAAGTTATGTGATTTGGCGTCGCAGACGGCTTCGAGATTTTCCCAGCAAGGGGCATGTAAGCACACAAAAACTCAGACAGGACCGTTCCTACAAGTAAACCTAGACCACATGGTCAGAACCCGCCGTGCTCCCCACGCCCACATCTACGTCCGTCTCGATTTCCGTCTCAGCCTTGTCCTGCTG